>JAJHUQ010000041.1:1515000-1585000 GCA_035773235.1 Eospalax fontanierii | reverse complement strand
TCCTAACTCTAACCCTAACCCTAATCGTAACCCTAAACCTAACCCTAACCCACACCCATCCACTAACTCTAACCCTAACCTAACCGAAACCCTAACTCAAACCCTAACCCTAACCCTAAACCAAACCCTAACCCTAAACCTAACCCTAACCCTTTTCCTAACCCTAACACAAACCCTAACAATAATCCTAACCCTAACCCTATTCCTAAACCTAACCCTAACCCAAACCCTAACCCTAATCCTAATCCTAACCCTAACCCAAAAACTAACCCTAACCCTAACCCAAACCCTAACCCTAACACTAATCCTAATCCTAACCCTAACGCTAACCCTAACTCAAACCCTAACCCTAACCCAAACCCTAACCCTAACACTAACCGTAACCCTAATCCTAAACCTAACACTAACCCTAACCCTAACCCAAACCCTAACAATAACCCTAACCCTATTCCTAACACTAAAACTAACCCTAAACCTAACCCTATTCCTAACCCTAACCCTAAACTCTAACCCTAACCAATACCCTAAACATAACCTTCACGATAACCCTAACCCTTACCCAAACCCTAACCCTAACCCTAAACCTAACCAAAAACCTAAAGCTAACCCTAACCCTAACCCCAACCCTAACCCAAACCCAAACCCTAACACTAACCCTAACCCTAACCCTAACTTAAACTCTAACCCTAACTCTAACCCTACCCCAAACCCTAACAATAACCCTAAACCTAACCCTATTCCTAAGATTAACCCTAACCCTAACCCTAACCCTAACCCAAACCCTAACCCTTAACCAAACCCTAAACCTAAACCTAACCCTAACCCTAATCCTAACCCTAACCCTAACCCAAAAACTAACCCATTCCGAACCTTAACCCAAACCCTAATCCTAACCCTAACACTAACCCAAACCCTAACCATAACCCTATTCCTAACCATAACCCTAAACCTAACCTTAACCCAAACCCTAAACCAAACCCTAACCCTAAACCCTATCCCTAACCCTAACCCTAACCCTAACTCAAACTCTAACCCTAACTCTAACCCTAACCCAAAACCTATACCTAATCCTAATCCAAACCCTAACTCAAACCCTAACAATAACCCTAAACCTAACCCTATTCCTAAGACTAACCCTAACCCTAACCCTAACCCTAACCCTATTCCTAACCCTAACATTAAACCCTAACCCTTACCCAAACCCTAAACCTAAACCTAAACCTAACCCTCACCCTAACCCTAACCCAAACCCAAACCCTAACAATAACCCTAACCCTAACACTAACCCAAATCCTAACTCTAACTTTAACCGAAACCAAAACCCTAAACCTAACTCTAATCCTAACCCTAACCCTAATCAAAACCCTAACATTAAACCTAACCCTAAACCTAACCCAAAACCTAAACCTAACCCTAATCCTAACCCTAACCCAAACCCTAATCCTAACCCTAACCCTAACCCAAAGCCTAACCCTCACCCTATTTCTAACCATAACCCTAAACCTAACCTTAACCCAAACACTAACACCAACCCTAACCCAAACCCTATCCCTAACCCTAACCCTAACCCTAACTCAAACTCTAACCCTAACTCTAACCCTAACTCAAAACCTAAACCTAACCCTAATCCAAACCCTATCCCAAACCCTAACAATAACCCTAACCCTAACCCTATTCCTAACACTAACCCTAACCCTAACCCTAACCCTAACCCTAACCCTATTCCTAACCCTAACCCTAAACCCTTACCCTAACCAATACCCTAAACATAACTCTCACGCTAACCTTAACCCTAACCCAAACCCTAACACTAACCCTAACCCTAACCCAAACCCTAACCCTAACCCTAACCCTAACCCAAACCAAAACCCTAACCCTAACTCTAATCCTAACCCTAACCCTAATCAAAACCCTAACATTAACCCTAACCCTAACCCTAACCCTATTCCTAAACTTAACCCTAAACCTAACCTTAACCCAAAACCTAACCGTAAATCTAACCCAAACCCTAACCCTAACTCAAACCCTAACCCTAAGACAAACCCTAACCCTAACACTAACCCTAACCCAAATCATAAACCTAACACTAACCCTAACCCAAACCCTAACCCTAACACTAACACATACCCTAAGACTAACCCAAAACCTAACCCTAAACCTAACCGAAACCAAAAGCCTAACCCTAAGACTAATACTAACCCTAACCCTAGTCCTAACCCTAACCCTAACACTAACCCAAACCCTAAACCATACCCTAATCCTAACTCTAACCCTAACCCTAATCGCAATCCTAAACCTATCCCTAACCCACACCCAACCCCTAACTCTAACCCTAACCCTAACCGAAACCCTAACTCTAACCCAAACACTAACCCTAACCCTAACCCAAACCCTAAACCTAACCCTAACCCTTTTCCTAACCCTAACACAAACCCAAAAAATAATCCTAACCCTAACCCTATTCCTAAACCTAACCCTAACCCTAACCCTAACCCTAATCCTAATCCTAACCCTAACCCAAAAACTACCCCTAACCCTAACCCAAACCCTAACCCTAACACTAATCCTAATCCTAACCCTAACGCTAACCCTAACTCAAACCCTAACCCTAACCCAAACTCTAACCCTAACACTAACCATAACCCTAAACCTAAACCCAACACTAACCCTAACCCTAACCCTAACCCTAACCCTAACCCTAACCCTAACCCAAACCCTAACCCTTACCCAAACCCTAAACCTAAACCTAACCCTAACCGTAATCCTAACCCTAACCCTAACCCAAAAACTAACCCTAACTCGAACCCTAAGCCAAACCCTAATCCTAACCCTAACGCTAACCCAAAACCTAAACCTAACCCTATTCCTAACCCTAACACTAAACCTAACCTTAACCCAAACCCTAACCCAAAACCTAACCCTAACCGTAACCCTAACTCAAACTCTAACCCTAACTCGAACCCTAACCCTAACCCAAACACTAACCCAAACCCTAACAATAACTATAACCCTATTCCTAACACTAACCCTAACCCTAAACCTAACCCTATTCCTAACCCTAACTCTAAACCCTAACCCTAACCAATACCCTAAACATAACCTTCACGAAAACCCTAACCCTAACACAAACCCAAACCCTAACACTAACACTAACCCTAAACCTAACCAAAAACCTAAACCTAACCCTCACCCTAACCCTAAACGAAACCCAAACCCTAACACTAACCCTAACCCTAACACTAACCCAAATCCTAACCCTAACATTAACCCAAACCAAAACCCTAAACCTAACTCTAATCCTAACCATAACCCTAATCAAAACCCTAACATTAAACCTAACCCTAAACCTAACCAAAAACCTAAACCTAAACCTAAACCTAAACCTAATCCTAACCCTAACCCTAACCCTAACCCTAATCCTAACCCTAACCCTAACCCTAACACAAACCCAGCCCCCCACCCCAACCCTAACCCAAACCCTAACCGTAACCCTAACCCTAACTCAAACCCTAATCCTAACCCTAACCCAATCCCTAACCCTAAACCTAACCCAAACCCTTATTCTAACCCTAAACCTAACCCAAAAAATAACACTAACCCTAAACCAAACCCTTACCCAAACCCTAAACCTAACCCTAACCCTAACCCTAACCCTAACACTAATCCTAATCCTAACCCTAACGCTAACCCTAACTCAAACCCTAACCCTAACCCAAACCCTAACCCTAACACTAACCATAACCCTAATCCTAAATCTAGCCCTAACCCTAACCCTAACCCTAACCCTAACCCTAACCCTAATCCTAACCCTAACCCTAACCCAAAAACTAACCCTAACTCGAACCCTAAGCCAAACCCTAATCCTAACCCTAACGCTAACCCAAACCCTAAACCTAACCCTATTCCTAACCCTAACCCTAAACCTAACCTTAACCCAAAACTAAACCAAACCCTAACCCTAACCCTAACCCTAACCCTAACCCTAACACTAACCATAACCCTAATCCTAAATCTAACCCTAACCCTAACCCTAACCCTAACCCTAACACTAACCCTAACCCAAACCCTAAACCTAAACCAAATCTAACCCTAACCCTAACCCTAACCCTAACCCTAACCCTAACTCAAACTCTAAACCTAACTCGAACCCTAACCCTAACCCAAACACTAACCCAAACCCTAACAATAACCCTAACCCTATTCCTAACACTAACCCTAACCCTAAACCTAACCGTATTCCTAACCCTAACCCTAAACCATAACCCTAACCAATACGCTAAACATAACCTTCACGAAAACACTAACCCTAACCCAAACCCTAACCCTAACCCTAAACCTAACCAAAAACCTAAACCTAACCCTCACCCTAACCCTAACCCAAACCCAAACCGTAACACTAACCCTAACCCTAACACTAACCCAAATCCTAACCCTAACATTAACCCAAACCAAAACCCTAAACCTAACTCTAATCCTAACCCTAACGCTAATCAAAACCCTAACATTAAACCTAACCCTAAACCTAACCCAAAACCTAAACCTAAACCTAATCCTAACCCTAACCCTAACCCTAATCCTAACCCTAACCCTAACCCTAACACAAACCCATCCCCTAACCCTAACCCTAACCCAAACCCTAACCGTAACCCTAACCCTAACTCAAACCCTAAACCTAACGCTAACCCAAACCCTAACTCTAAACCTAACCCTAACCCTTAATCTAACCCTAAACCTAACCCAAAAAATAACACTAACCCTAAACCAAACCCTAACCCTAACCCTAACCCTAAACCTAACCCAAACCCTAACCCTTACACAAAACCTAAACCTAACCCTAAACCTAACCCTAATCCTAACCCTAACACTAACTCAAAAACTAACCCTAACCCGAACCCTAACCGAAACTCTAATCCTAACCCTAACCCTAACCCAAACCCTAACCCTAACCCTATTCCTAACCATAACCCTAAGCCTAACCTTAAACCAAACCCTAACCCAAACCCTAACCCTAAACCCTAACCCAAACCCTATCCCTAACCCCTACCCTAACCCTAACTCAAACTCTAACCCTAACTGTAACCCTAACCCAAAACCTAAACCTAACCATAATCCAAACCCTAACCCAAACCCTAACAATAACCCTAACCCTAACCCTATTCCTAACACTAACCCTAACTCTAACCCTAACCCTAACTCTATTCTAACCCTAACCCTAAACACTAACCCTAACGAATACCCTAAACATAACCCTCACCCTAACCCTAAACCTAACCCAAAACCTAACCCTAACGCTAACCCTAACAAAAACCCTAAACCTAAACCTAACCCAAAAACGAACCCTAACTCGAACCCTAACCCAAAACCTAATACTAATCCTAACCCTAACCCTAACCCTAACCCTAACCCTAACCCAAACCCTAACCCTTACCCAAACCCTAAACCTAACCCTCAACCTAACCCTAATCCTAACCATAACCCTAACTCAAAAACTAACCCTAACCCGAACCCTAACCGAAACCCTAATCCTAACCCTAACCCTAACCCAAACCCTAACCCTAACCCTAACCCTAACCCTATTTCTAACCATAACCCTAAACCTAACCTTAACCCAAACACTAACCCCAACCCTAACCCAAACCCTATCCCTAACCCTAACCCTAACCCTAACTCAAACTCTAACCCTAACTCTAACCCTAACTCAAAACCTAAACCTAACCCTAATCCAAACCCTAACCCAAACCCTAACAATAACACTAACCCTAACCATAACCCTAAACCTAACCTTAACCCAAATCCTAACGCTAACACTAAATTATCCCTAACCCTAACCCTAACCCTAACTCAAACACTAACCCTAACCCTAAACCAAGCCCTAACCCTAAACCTAACCCTAACCCTTATGCTAACCCTAAACCTAACACAGAAAATAACACTAACCCTAAACCAAACCCTAACCCTAACCCTAACCCTAAACCTAACCCAAACCCTAACCCTTACCCAAACCCTAAACCTAAACCTAACCCTAACCCTAACCCTAATCCTAACCCTAACGCTAACCCTAACCCTATCCCTAACTCAAATCCTAACCCTAACTCTAACCCAAACCCTAACCCTAACCCTATTCCTAACCATAACCCTAAACCTAACCTTAACCCAAACCCTAACCCAAACCCTAACCCTAAACCCTAACCCAAACCCTATCCCTAACTCTTACCCTAACCCTAACTCAATCTCTAACCCTAACTCTAACCCTAACCCAAAACCTAAACCTAACCCTAATCCAAACCCTAACCCAAACCCTAACAATAACCCTAAACCTAACCCTATTCCTAACACTAACCCTAACCCTAACCCTAACCCTAACTCTAATCCTAACCCTAACCCTAAACCCTAACCCTAAGGAATACCCTAAACATAACCCTCAACCTAACCCTAACCCTAACCCAAACCCTAACACTAACGCTAACCCTAACAAAAACCCTAACCATAACCCTAAATCTAAACCAAAAACTAACCCTAACTCGAACCCTAACCCAAACCCTAATCCTAACCCTAACCCTAACCCAAACCCTAACCCTAACCCTATTCCTAACATTAACCCTAAACCTAACCTTAACCCAAACCCTAACCCAAACCCTAACCCTAAACCTAACCCTAACCCTAACCCTAACCCAAACCCTAACCCTAACCCTAACCCTAACCCTAACCCAAACCCTAACCCAAATCCTAACCCAAATCCTAACCCTAACCCTAACCCTAACCCTAACTCAAACACTAACCCTAACCCTAACCGAAACCCTAACCCTAAACCTAACCCTAACCCTTATACTTACCGTAAACCTAACCCAAAAAATAACACTAACCCTAAACCAAACCCTAACCCTAACCCTAACCCTAACACTTACCCAAACCCTAAACCTAAACCTAACCCTAATCTAATCCTAACCCTAACCCTAACCCAAAAACAAACCCTAACTCAAACCCTAACCCAAACCCTAATCCTAACCCTAAACCTAAACCAAACCCTAACCCTAACCCTAACCCTAACCCTTACCCAAACCCTAAACATAAACCTAACCCTAATCTAATCCTAACCGTAACCCTAACCCTAAACTTAACCCTAACTCAAACTCTAACCCTAACTCGAACCCTAACCCTAACCCAAACACTAACCCAAACCCTAACAATAACCCTAACACTATTCCTAACACTAACCCTAACCCTAAACCCTAACCCTAACCAATACCCAAAACATAACTTTCACACTAACCCTAACCCTAACCCAATCCCTAACCCTAACCCTAAACCTAACCCAAAACCTAAACCTAACACTAACCCTAACCCTAACACTAACCCAAACCCTAACCCTAACACTAACCATAACCCTAACAGTAACCCACATCCTAACCCTAACATTAACCCAATCCAAAACCCTAAACCTAACTCTAATCCTAACCCTAACCCTAATCAAAACCCTAACATTAAACCTAACCCTAACCCTAACCCAAAACCTAAACCTAACCCTAAACCTAACCCTAACCCTAACCCTAATCCTAACCCTAACCCTAACCCTAACACAAACCCAACCCCTAACCCTGACCCTAACCCTAATTCTAATTCTAACCCGAACCCAAACCATAACACTAACCCTAAACCTAACCCTATCCCTAACCCTAACACTAAACCTAACCCAAAACCACACCGTAACCACAAACCTAACTCAAACTCTAACCTTAAACCTAACACAAAAACCAAACCCTAACCCTAACCTTAACCCTAAACCAAACCCTAAACCTAAACTTAACCCTAATCCTAACCCTAACCCTATTGCTAATCCTAACCCTAACCCTAACTTTAAACCAAATCCTAACCCAAACCCTAACCCTAAACCTAACCCTAACCCAAAAGCTAACCCTCACCCTAACCCTAAGACAATCCCTAATCTTAACCCTAATCCTAATCCTAACCCTAACGCTAACCCTAACCCTAAACCTAACCCTAACCCTAACCATAACCCTAACCCAAATCCTAATCCTAACCCTAACGCTAACCCTAACCCAAATTCTAACCCTAACCCAAACCCTAAACCTAACACTAAACCTAACCCTATGCCTATGCCAAACCCTAACCCTAACCATAATTCTAATCCTAACCCAAACCCTAACCCTAACACTAATCCAAACCATAAACCTAACCCTAACCTTAACTCTAATGCTAACCCTAAACCTAATTCAAACTCAAACTCTAACCCTAAACATAACCCAAACCCTAACCCTAACCCTAACCCTACCCCTAATCCTAACCCTAATCCTAACCCTAACCCAAACCCTAAACCTAATCCTAACCCTAAGCCCTAAACCTAATCCTAATCCTAACCCTAAACCTAACCCAAACACAAACCCTAAACTCAAACCTAATCGTAACCCTAATACTAACCCTAACCCTAATCCACACCCTAACCCTAACACTAACCCTAACCCTAACCCTAACCCTAATCCTAACCGAAACCCAAACCCTAACCCTAACCGTAACCAAAACCCTAACCCTAAACCTTACGCGAAACCTTACCCAAAGCCTAATCATAACTGTAACCCGAACCCTAACCCTAACCCTAAACCTAACTTTAACCCAAACCCTAATCCTAACCCGAACCCTAAACCTAACCCTAACGCTATCCCTAACCTTAAACCTAACCCAAACCCAAACCCTAAACTTAACCCTAATCGTAAACCTAACCCAAAGCCTAACCCTACCACAAACACTACCCTTACCACTAAGACTAACCATAACACTATCACTAACCCTAACCCTAACCGTAATCATAACCGAAACCCAAACCCTAATCCTAACCCTAACATTAACCCTAATGCTAACCCTAATCCTAACTCAAACTCAAACCCTAAACCTAACCTTAACCCTAACCCAAACCCTAACCCTAACCCTAACCCTAACCCTAACTCAAACCCTAACCATAACCCTTATTCTAACCCGAACCCAAAACCTAAACCTAACCCTAACACAAACTCTAACCCAAACCCTAACAATAACCCTAACCCTAACCCTATTACTAACCCTAACCGTAACCCTAACCCTAACCCTAACCCCATTCCTAACCCTAACCCTAACCCTAACCCTAACCCTAAACCTAACCGTAACCTTAACCCTAACTCAAACCCTAACCCTAAACCCTAACCCAAACCCTATCCCTAACGCTAACCCTAACCCTAACTCAAACTCTAACCCTAACTCTAACCCTAACCCAAAACCTAAACCTAACCCTAACCCTAACCGTAACCCTAACTCAAACTCTAACCCTAACTCGAACCGTAACCCTAACCCAAACACTAACCCAAACCCTAACAATAACCCTAACCCTAACCCTATTCGTAACACTAACCTTAACCCTAACCCAAACCCTAACCCTAACCCTATTCCTAACACTAACCCTAAACCCTAACACTAACCACTACCCTAAATATAACCTTCACGCTAACCCTAAACCTAACCCAAACCCTAACCCTAACCCTAAACCTAACCAAAAACCTAAACCTAACCCTAACCCTAACCCTAACCCTAATCAAAACCCTAACATTAAACCTAACCCTAAACCTAACCCAAAACCTAAACCTAACCCTAGTCCTAACCCGAACCCTAACCCTTATCCTAACCCTAAACCTAACCCTAACACAAACCCATCCCCTAACCCTAACCCTAACCCAAACCCTAACCCTAAACCTAACCCTAACTCAAACCCTAACCCTAACCCTAACCCTAACCCTAACCCTAACCCAAACCCTAATCCTAAATCTAACCCTAACCCTAATCCTAACCCTAACCCTAACCCAAACCCTAACCCTAAATCTAACCCTAACCCAAACCCTAACCCTAAATCTAACCCTAACCCTAATCCTAACCCTAACATTAACCCAAAAACTAACACTAACGATAACCCAAACCCTAACCCTAACGCTAACCCTAACCCAAACCCTAACACTAACACTAACACTAACCCTAACACTAACCCAAACCCTAACCCTAACCCTAAACCAAACCACAACCCTAACCCTAACTCTAATCCTAACCCTAACCCTAATCAAAACCCTAACATTAAACCTAACCCGAAACCTAACCCAAAACCTAAACCTAACCCTAATCCTAACCCTAACCCAAACACTAATCCTAACCCTAACCCTAACCCAAACCCTAACTCTAACCCTATTTCTAACCATAACCCTAAACCTAACCTTAACCCAAACACTAACCCCAACCCTAACCCAAACCCTATCCCTAACCCTAACCCTAACCCTAACTCAAACTCTAACCCTAACTCTAACCCTAACTCAAAACCTAAACCTAACTCTAATCCAAACCCTAACCCAAACCCTAACAATAACCCTAACCCTAACCCTATTCCTAACACTAACCCTAATCCTAACCCTAACCCTAACCCTATTCCTAACCCTAACCCTAAACCCTTACCCTAACCAATACCCTAAACATAACCCTCACGCTAAACCTAAACCTAACCCAAACCCTAACACTAACCCTAACCTTAACCCAAACCCTAACCCTAACCCTAACCCTAACCCAAACCAAAACCCTAACCCTAACTCTAATCCTAACCCTAACCCTAATCAAAACCCTAACATTAACCCTAACCCTAACCCTAACCCTATTCCTAAACTTAACCCTAAACCTAACCTTAACCCAAAACCTAACCGTAAATCTAACCCAAACATAACCCTAACTCAAACCCTAACCCTAAGACAAACCCTAACCCTAACATTAACCCTAACCCTAACCCTAACCCTAACACTAACACTTACCCTAAGACTAACCCAAAACCTAACCCTAAACCTAACCGAAACCAAAAGCCTAACCCTAAGTGTAATCCTAACCCTAACCCTAGTCCTAACCCTAACCCTAACACTAACCCAAACCCTAAATCAAACCCTAATCCTAACTCTAACCCTAACCATTATCGTAACCCTAAACCTAACCCTAACCCACACCCAACCCCTAACTCTAACCCTAAACCTAACCGAAACCCTAACTCAAACCCTAACCCTAACCCTAACACAAACCCTAACCCTAAACCTAACCCTAACCCTTTTCCTAACCCTAACACAAACCCTAACAATAATCCTAACGCTAACCCTATTCCTAAACCTAACCCTAACCCTAACCCTAACCCTAATCCTAATCTTCACCCTAACCCAAAAACTAACCCTAACCCTAACCCAAACACTAACCCTAACACTAATCCTAATCCTAAACCTAACGCTAAACCTAACTCAAACCCAAACCCTAACCCAAACCCTAACCCTAACCCAAACCCTAACCCTAACCCAAAAACTAACCCTAACTCGAACCCTAAGCCAACCCCTAATCCTAACCCTAACACTAACCCAAACCCTAAACCTAACCCTATTCCTAACCCTAACCCTAAACCTAACCTTAACCCAATCCCTAACCAAAACCTAACCCTAACCCTAACCCTAACTCAAACTCTAACCCTAACTCGAACCCTAACCCTAACCCAAACACTAACCCAAACCCTAACAATAAACCTAACCCTATTCCTAACACTAACCCTAACCCTAAACCTAACCCTATTCCTAACCCTAACCCTAAACCCTAACCCTAACCAATACACTAAACATAACCTTCACGAAAACCCTAACCCTAACCCAAACCCTAACCCTAACCCTAAACCTAACCAAAAACCTAAACCTAACCCTCACCCTAACCCTAACCCAAACCCAAACCATAACACTAACCCTAACCCTAACACTAACCCAAATCCTAACCCTAACATTAACCCAAACCAAAACCCTAAACCTAACTCTAATCCTAACCCTAACCCTAATCAAAACCCTAACATTAAACCTAACCCTAAACCTAACCCAAAACCTAAACCTAAACCTAATCCTAACCCTAACCCTAACCCTAATCCTAACCCTAACCCTAACCCTAACACAAACCCATCCCCGAACCCTAACCCTAACCCAAACCCTAACCGTAACCCTAACCCTAACTCAAACCCTAAACCTAACGCTAACCCAAACCCTAACCCTAAACCTAACCCTAACCCTTATTCTAAACCCTAAACCTAACCCAAAAAATAACACTAACCCTAAACCAAACCCTAACCCTAACCCTAACCCTAAACCTAACCCAAACCCTAACCCTTACCCAAAACCTAAACCTAACCCTAAACCTAACACTATTCCTAACCCTAACACTAACTCAAAAACTAACACTAACCCGAACCATAACCGAAACTCTAATCATAACCCTAACCCTAACCCAAACCCTAACCCTAACCCTATTCCTAACCATAACCCTAAACCTAACCTTAAACCAAACCCTAACCCAAACCCTAAGCCTAAACCCTAACCCAAACCCTATCCCTAACCCTTACCCTAACCCTAACTCAAACTCTAACCCTAACTCTAACCCTAACCCAAAACCTAAACCTAACCATAATCCAAACCCTAACCCAAACCCTAACAATAACCCTAACCCTAACCCTATTCCTAACACTAACCCTAACTCTAACCCTAACCCTAACTCTATTCTAACCCTAACCCTAAACCCTAACCCTAACGAATACCCTAAAAATAACCCTCACCCTAACCCTAACCCTAACCCAAAACCTAACCCTAACGCTTACCCTAACAAAAACCCTAACCCTAAACCTAAACCAAAAACTAACCCTAACTCGAACCCTAACCCAAACCCTAATCCTAATCCTAACCCTAACCCTAACCCTAACCCTAACCCTAACCCAAACCCTAACCCTTACCCAAACCCTAAACCTAACCCTAAACCTAACCCTAATCCTAACCCTAACCCTAACTCAAAAACTAACCCTAACCCGAACCCTAACCGAAACCCTAATCCTAACCCTAAACCTAACCCAAACCCTAACCCTAACCCTAACCCTAACCCTATTTCTAACCATAACCCTAAACCTAACCTTATCCCAAACACTAACCCCAACCCTAACCCAAACCCTATCCCCATCCCTAACCCTAACCCTAACTCAAACTCTAACCCTAACTCTAACCCTAACTCAAAACCTAAACCTAACCCTAATCCAAACCCTAACACTAACCCTAATCCTAACCCTAACCCTAACCCTATTCCTAACCCTAACCCTAAACCCTTATCCTAAACAATACCCTAAATATAACCCTCACGCTAACCCTAACCCTAACCCAAACCCTAACACTAACCATAACCCTAACCCTAACCCTAACCCTAACCCAAACCAAAGCCCTAACCCTAACTCTAATCCTAACCCTTACCCTAATCAAAACCCTAACATTAACCCTAACCCTAACCCTAACCCTATTCCTAAACTTAACCCTAAACCTAACCTTAACCCAAAACATAACCGTAAATCTAACCCAAACCTAACCCTAACTCAAACCCTAACCCTAAGACAAACCCTAACCCTAACCCTAACACTAACACTATTCCTAACACTAACCCTAACCCTAACCCTAACCCTAACCCTAACCCTAACACTATTCCTAACACTAACCCTAAATCCTTACCCTAACCAATACCCTAAACATAACACTCACGCTAACCCTAACCCTAACCCAAACCCTAACACTAACCCTAACCCTAACCCAAACCCTAACCCTAACCCAAACCCTAACCCAAACCAAAATCCTAACCCTAACTCTAATCCTAACCCTAACCCTAATCAAAACCCTAACATTAAAACTAACCCTAACCCTATTCCTAACCTTAACACTAAACCTAACCTTAACCCAAAACCTACCGTAAATCTAACCCAAACCCTAACCCTCACTCAAACCCTAACCCTAAGACAAATCCTAACCCTAACCCTAACCCTAATCCTAACCCTAACCCTAACACTAACCCAAACCCTAAACATAACCCTAATCATAACTCTAACCCTAACCTTAATCGTAACCCTAAACCTAAACCTAACCCACACCCAACGACTAACTCTAACCCTAACCCTAACCGAAAACCTAACTCAAACCCTGACCCTAACCCTAACACAAACCCTAACCCTAAACCTAACCCTAACCCTTTTCCTAACCCTAACACAAACCCTAACAATAATCCTAACCCTAACCCTATTCCTAAACCTAACCCTAACTCAAACACTAACCCTAACCCTAACCGAAACCCTAACCCTAAACCTAACCCTACCCTTACCCTTACCGTAAACCTAACCCAAAAAATAACACTAACCCTAAACCAAACCCTAACCCTAACCCTAACCCTAACACTTACCCAAACCCTAAACCTAAACCTAACCCTAATCTAATCCTAACCCTAACCCTAACCCAAAAACAAACCCTAACTCAAACCCTAACCCAAACCCTAATCCTAACCCTAAACCTAAACCAAACCCTAACCCTAACCCTAACCCTAACCCTTACCCAAACCCTAAACATAAACCTAACCCTAATCTAATCCTAACCGTAACCCTAACCCTAAACTTAACCCTAACTCAAACTCTAACCCTAACTCGAACCCTAACCCTAACCCACACACTAACCCATACCCTAACAATAACCCTAACACTATTCCTAACACTAACCCTAACCCTAAACCCTAACCCTAACCAATACCCTAAACATAACTTTCACACTAACTCTAACCCTAACCCAATCCCTAACCCTAACCCTAAACCTAACCAAAAACCTAAACCTAACACTAACCCTAACCCTAACACTAACCCAAACCCTAACCCTAACACTAACCATAACCCTAACAGTAACCCACATCCTAACCCTAACATTAACCCAATCCAAAACCCTAAACCTAACTCTAATCCTAACCCTAACCCTAATCAAAACCCTAACATTAAACCTAACCCTAACCCTAACCCAAAACCTAAACCTAACCCTAAACCTAACCCTAACCCTAACCCTAATCCTAACCCTAACCCTAACCCTAACACAAACCCAACCCCTAACCCTGACCCTAACCCTAATTCTAATTCTAACCCGAACCCAAACCATAACACTAACCCTAAACCTAACCCTATCCCTAACCCTAACACTAAACCTAACCCAAAACCACACCGTAACCACAAACCTAACTCAAACTCTAACCTTAAACCTAACACAAAAACCAAACCCTAACCCTAACCTTAACCCTAAACCAAACCCTAAACCTAAACTTAACCCTAATCCTAACCCTAACCCTATTGCTAATCCTAACCCTAACCCTAACTTTAAACCAAATCCTAACCCAAACCCTAACCCTAAACCTAACCCTAACCCAAAAGCTAACCCTCACCCTAACCCTAAGACAATCCCTAATCTTAACCCTAATCCTAATCCTAACCCTAACGCTAACCCTAACCCTAAACCTAACCCTAACCCTAACCATAACCCTAACCCAAATCCTAATCCTAACCCTAACGCTAACCCTAACCCAAATTCTAACCCTAACCCAAACCCTAAACCTAACACTAAACCTAACCCTATGCCTATGCCAAACCCTAACCCTAACCATAATTCTAATCCTAACCCAAACCCTAACCCTAACACTAATCCAAACCATAAACCTAACCCTAACCTTAACTCTAATGCTAACCCTAAACCTAATTCAAACTCAAACTCTAACCCTAAACATAACCCAAACCCTAACCCTAACCCTAACCCTACCCCTAATCCTAACCCTAATCCTAACCCTAACCCAAACCCTAAACCTAATCCTAACCCTAAGCCCTAAACCTAATCCTAATCCTAACCCTAAACCTAACCCAAACACAAACCCTAAACTCAAACCTAATCGTAACCCTAATACTAACCCTAACCCTAATCCACACCCTAACCCTAACACTAACCCTAACCCTAACCCTAACCCTAATCCTAACCGAAACCCAAACCCTAACCCTAACCGTAACCAAAACCCTAACCCTAAACCTAACGCGAAACCTTACCCAAAGCCTAATCATAACTGTAACCCGAACCCTAACCCTAACCCTAAACCTAACTTTAACCCAAACCCTAATCCTAACCCGAACCCTAAACCTAACCCTAACGCTATCCCTAACCTTAAACCTAACCCAAACCCAAACCCTAAACTTAACCCTAATCGTAAACCTAACCCAAAACCTAACCCTAACCCAAACACTAACCTTAACACTAAGCCTAACCCTAACACTATCACTAACCCTAACCCTAACCGTAATCATAACCGAAACCCAAACCCTAACCCTAACCCTAACATTAACCCTAATGCTAACCCTAATCCTAACTCAAACTCAAACCCTAACCCTAACCTTAACCCTAACCCAAACCCTAACCCTAACCCTAACCCTAACCCTAACTCAAACCCTAACCATAACCCTTATTCTAACCCGAACCCAAAACCTAAACCTAACCCTAACACAAACTCTAACCCAAACCCTAACAATAACCCTAACCCTAACCCTATTACTAACCCTAACCGTAACCCTAACCCTAACCCTAACCCCATTCCTAACCCTAACCCTAACCCTAACCCTAACCCTAAACCTAACCGTAACCTTAACCCTAACTCAAACCCTAACCCTAAACCCTAACCCAAACCCTATCCCTAACGCTAACCCTAACCCTAACTCAAACTCTAACCCTAACTCTAACCCTAACCCAAAACCTAAACCTAACCCTAACCCTAACCGTAACCCTAACTCAAACTCTAACCCTAACTCGAACCGTAACCCTAACCCAAACACTAACCCAAACCCTAACAATAACCCTAACCCTAACCCTATTCGTAACACTAACCTTAACCCTAACCCAAACCCTAACCCTAACCCTATTCCTAACACTAACCCTAAACCCTAACACTAACCACTACCCTAAATATAACCTTCACGCTAACCCTAAACCTAACCCAAACCCTAACCCTAACCCTAAACCTAACCAAAAACCTAAACCTAACCCTAACCCTAACCCTAACCCTAATCAAAACCCTAACATTAAACCTAACCCTAAACCTAACCCAAAACCTAAACCTAACCCTAGTCCTAACCCGAACCCTAACCCTTATCCTAACCCTAAACCTAACCCTAACACAAACCCATCCCCTAACCCTAACCCTAACCCAAACCCTAACCCTAAACCTAACCCTAACTCAAACCCTAACCCTAACCCTAACCCTAACCCTAACCCTAACCCAAACCCTAATCCTAAATCTAACCCTAACCCTAATCCTAAACCTAACCCTAACCCAAACCCTAACCCTAAATCTAACCCTAACCCAAACCCTAACCCTAAATCTAACCCTAACCCTAATCCTAACCCTAACATTAACCCAAAAACTAACACTAACGATAACCCAAACCCTAACCCTAACGCTAACCCTAACCCAAACCCTAACACTAACACTAACACTAACCCTAACACTAACCCAAACCCTAACCCTAACCCTAAACCAAACCACAACCCTAACCCTAACTCTAATCCTAACCCTAACCCTAATCAAAACCCTAACATTAAACCTAACCCGAAACCTAACCCAAAACCTAAACCTAACCCTAATCCTAACCCTAACCCAAACACTAATCCTAACCCTAACCCTAACCCAAACCCTAACTCTAACCCTATTTCTAACCATAACCCTAAACCTAACCTTAACCCAAACACTAACCCCAACCCTAACCCAAACCCTATCCCTAACCCTAACCCTAACCCTAACTCAAACTCTAACCCTAACTCTAACCCTAACTCAAAACCTAAACCTAACTCTAATCCAAACCCTAACCCAAACCCTAACAATAACCCTAACCCTAACCCTATTCCTAACACTAACCCTAATCCTAACCCTAACCCTAACCCTATTCCTAACCCTAACCCTAAACCCTTACCCTAACCAATACCCTAAACATAACCCTCACGCTAAACCTAAACCTAACCCAAACCCTAACACTAACCCTAACCTTAACCCAAACCCTAACCCTAACCCTAACCCTAACCCAAACCAAAACCCTAACCCTAACTCTAATCCTAACCCTAACCCTAATCAAAACCCTAACATTAACCCTAACCCTAACCCTAACCCTATTCCTAAACTTAACCCTAAACCTAACCTTAACCCAAAACCTAACCGTAAATCTAACCCAAACCTAACCCTAACTCAAACCCTAACCCTAAGACAAACCCTAACCCTAACATTAACCCTAACCCAAACCCTAACCCTAACACTAACACTTACCCTAAGACTAACCCAAAACCTAACCCTAAACCTAACCGAAACCAAAAGCCTAACCCTAAGTGTAATCCTAACCCTAACCCTAGTCCTAACCCTAACCCTAACACTAACCCAAACCCTAAATCAAACCCTAATCCTAACTCTAACCCTAACCATTATCGTAACCCTAAACCTAACCCTAACCCACACCCAACCCCTAACTCTAACCCTAAACCTAACCGAAACCCTAACTCAAACCCTAACCCTAACCCTAACACAAACCCTAACCCTAAACCTAACCCTAACCCTTTTCCTAACCCTAACACAAACCCTAACTTTAATCCTAACTCTAGCCCTATTCCTAAACCTATCCCTAACCCTAACCCTAACCCTTTGCCTAATCTTCACCCTAACCCAAAAACTAACTCTAACCCTAACCCAAACACTAACCCTAACACTAATCCTAATCCTAAACCTAACGCTAAACCTAACTCAAACCCAAACCCTAACCCAAACCCTAACCCTAACCCAAACCCTAACCCTAACCCAAAAACTAACCCTAACTCGAACCCTAAGCCAACCCCTAATCCTAACCCTAACACTAACCCAAACCCTAAACCTAACCCTATTCCTAACCCTAACCCTAAACCTAACCTTAACCCAATCCCTAACCAAAACCTAACCCTAACCCTAACCCTAACTCAAACTCTAACCCTAACTCGAACCCTAACCCTAACCCAAACACTAACCCAAACCCTAACAATAAACCTAACCCTATTCCTAACACTAACCCTAACCCTAAACCTAACCCTATTCCTAACCCTAACCCTAAACCCTAACCCTAACCAATACACTAAACATAACCTTCACGAAAACCCTAACCCTAACCCAAACCCTAACCCTAACCCTAAACCTAACCAAAAACCTAAACCTAACCCTCACCCTAACCCTAACCCAAACCCAAACCATAACACTAACCCTAACCCTAACACTAACCCAAATCCTAACCCTAACATTAACCCAAACCAAAACCCTAAACCTAACTCTAATCCTAACCCTAACCCTAATCAAAACCCTAACATTAAACCTAACCCTAAACCTAAACCAAAACCTAAACCTAAACCTAATCCTAACCCTAACCCTAACCCTAATCCTAACCCTAACCCTAACCCTAACACAAACCCATCCCCGAACCCTAACCCTAACCCAAACCCTAACCGTAACCCTAACCCTAACTCAAACCCTAAACCTAACGCTAACCCAAACCCTAACCCTAAACCTAACCCTAACCCTTATTCTAAACCCTAAACCTAACCCAAAAAATAACACTAACCCTAAACCAAACCCTAACCCTAACCCTAACCCTAAACCTAACCCAAACCCTAACCCTTACCCAAAACCTAAACCTAACCCTAAACCTAACACTATTCCTAACCCTAACACTAACTCAAAAACTAACCCTAACCCGAACCCTAACCGAAACTCTAATCATAACCCTAACCCTAACCCAAACCCTAACCCTAACCCTATTCCTAACCATAACCCTAAACCTAACCTTAAACCAAACCCTAACCCAAACCCTAAGCCTAAACCCTAACCCAAACCCTATCCCTAACCCTTACCCTAACCCTAACTCAAACTCTAACCCTAACTCTAACCCTAACCCAAAACCTAAACCTAACCATAATCCAAACCCTAACCCAAACCCTAACAATAACCCTAACCCTAACCCTATTCCTAACACTAACCCTAACTCTAACCCTAACCCTAACTCTATTCTAACCCTAACCCTAAACCCTAACCCTAACGAATACCCTAAAAATAACCCTCACCCTAACCCTAACCCTAACCCAAAACCTAACCCTAACGCTTACCCTAACAAAAACCCTAACCCTAAACCTAAACCAAAAACTAACCCTAACTCGAACCCTAACCCAAACCCTAATCCTAATCCTAACCCTAACCCTAACCCTAACCCTAACCCTAACCCAAACCCTAACCCTTACCCAAACCCTAAACCTAACCCTAAACCTAACCCTAATCCTAACCCTAACCCTAACTCAAAAACTAACCCTAACCCCAACCCTAACCGAAACCCTAATCCTAACCCTAAACCCAACCCCAACCCCAACCCCAACCCTAACCCTAACCCTATTTCTAACCATAACCCTAAACCTAACCTTAACCCAAACACTAACCCCAACCCTAACCCAAACCCTATCCCCAACCCTAACCCTAACCCTAACTCAAACTCTAACCCTAACTCTAACCCTAACTCAAAACCTAAACCTAACCCTAATCCAAACCCTAACACTAACCCTAATCCTAACCCTAACCCTAACCCTATTCCTAACCCTAACCCTAAACCCTTATCCTAAACAATACCCTAAATATAACCCTCACGCTAACCCTAACCCTAACCCAAACCCTAACACTAACCATAACCCTAACCCTAACCCTAACCCTAACCCAAACCAAAGCCCTAACCCTAACTCTAATCCTAACCCTTACCCTAATCAAAACCCTAACATTAACCCTAACCCTAACCCTAACCCTATTCCTAAACTTAACCCTAAACCTAACCTTAACCCAAAACATAACCGTAAATCTAACCCAAACCTAACCCTAACTCAAACCCTAACCCTAAGACAAACCCTAACCCTAACCCTAACACTAACACTATTCCTAACACTAACCCTAACCCTAACCCTAACCCTAACCCTAACCCTAACACTATTCCTAACACTAACCCTAAATCCTTACCCTAACCAATACCCTAAACATAACACTCACGCTAACCCTAACCCTAACCCAAACCCTAACACTAACCCTAACCCTAACCCAAACCCTAACCCTAACCCAAACCCTAACCCAAACCAAAATCCTAACCCTAACTCTAATCCTAACCCTAACCCTAATCAAAACCCTAACATTAAAACTAACCCTAACCCTATTCCTAACCTTAACACTAAACCTAACCTTAACCCAAAACCTACCGTAAATCTAACCCAAACCCTAACCCTCACTCAAACCCTAACCCTAAGACAAATCCTAACCCTAACCCTAACCCTAATCCTAACCCTAACCCTAACACTAACCCAAACCCTAAACATAACCCTAATCATAACTCTAACCCTAACCTTAATCGTAACCCTAAACCTAAACCTAACCCACACCCAACGACTAACTCTAACCCTAACCCTAACCGAAAACCTAACTCAAACCCTGACCCTAACCCTAACACAAACCCTAACCCTAAACCTAACCCTAACCCTTTTCCTAACCCTAACACAAACCCTAACAATAATCCTAACCCTAACCCTATTCCTAAACCTAACCCTAACCCTAACTCTAACCCTAATCCTAAACCTAACTCTAACCCAAAAACTAACCCTAACCCTAACCCAAACCCTAACCCTAACACTAATCCTAATCCTAACCCTAACGCTAACCCTAACTGAAACCCTAACCCTAAACCAAACCCTAAATCTAACACTAACCATAACCCTAATCCTAAACCTAACACTAACCCTAACCCTAACCCTAACCCTAACCCTAACCCAAACCCTAACCCTTACCGAAACCCTAAACCTAAACCTAACCCTAACCCTAATCCTCACGCTAACCCTAACCCAAAAACTAACCCTAACTCAAACCCTAAGCGAAACACTAATCCTAACCCTAACGCTAACCCATACCCTAAACCTAACCCTATTCCTAACCCTAACCCTAAACCTAACATTAACCCAAACCCTAACCCAAAACCTAACCCTAACCCTAACCCTAACTCAAACTCTAACCCTAACTCGAACCCTAACCCTAACCCAAACACTAACCCAAACCCTAACAATAACCCTAACCCTATTCCAAACACTAACCCTAACCCTAAACCTAACCCTATTCCTAACCCTAACCGTAAACCCTAACCCTAACCAATACCCTAAACATAACCTTCACGATAAACCTAACCCTTACCAAAACCTTAACCCTAACCCTAAACCTAACCAAAAACCTAAACCTAACCCTAACCCTAACCCTAACCCAAACCCAAACCCTAACACTAACCCTAACCCTAACACTAACCCAAATCCTAACCGTAACATTAATCCAAACCAAAACCCTAAACCTAACTCTAATCCTAACCCTAACCCTAATCAAAACCCTAACATTAAACCTAACCTTAAACCTAACCCAAAACCTAAACCTAACCCTAATCCTAACCCGAACCCTAACCCTTATCGTAACCCTAAACCTAACACAAACACATCCCCTAACCCTAACCCTAACCCAAACCCTAACCCTAAACCTAACCCTAACTCAAACCCTAACCCTAACCCTAACCCTAACCCTAACCCTAACCCAAACCCTAACCCTAAATCTAACCCTAACCCTAATCCTAACCCTAACCCTAACCCAAACCCTAACCCTAAATCTAACCCTAACCCAAACCCTAACCCTAAATCTAACCCTAACCCTAACCCTAACCCAAAAACTAACACTAACGATAACCCAAACCCTAACCCTAACGCTAACCCTAACCCAAACCATAACACTAACACTAACACTAACACTAACCCTAACACTAACCCAAACCCTAACCCTAACCCTAAACCAAACCACAACCCTAACCGTAACTCTAATCCTAACACTAACGCTAATAAAAACCCTAACATTAAACCTAACCCGAAACCTAACCCAAAACCTAAACCTAACCCTAATCCTAACCCTAACCCAAACACTAATCCTAACCATAACCCTAACCCAAACCCTAACTCTAACCCTATTTCTAACCATAACCCTAAACCTAACCTTAACCCAAATCCTAACCCTAACCCTAAACTAACCCTAACCCTAACCCTAACCCTAACTCAAACACTAACACTAACCCTAAACCAAGCCCTAACCCTAAACCTAACCCTAACCCTTATGCTAACCCTAAACCTAACACAAAAAATAACACTAACCCTAAACCAAACCCTAACCCTAACCCTAACCCTAAACCTAACCCAAACCCTAACCCTTACCCAAACCCTTAACCTAAACCTAACCCTAACCCTAACCCTAATCCTAACCCTAACGCTAACCCTAACCCTATCCCTAACTCAAATCCTAACCCTAACTCTAACCCAAACCCTAACCCTAACCCTATTCCTAACCATAACCCTAAACCTAACCTTAACCCAAACCCTAACCCAAACCCTAACCCTAAACCCTAACCCAAACCCTATCCCTAACTCTTACCCTAACCCTAACTCAATCTCTAACCCTAACTCTAACCCTAACCCAAAACCTAAACTTACCCTAATCCAAACCCTAACCCAAACCCTAACAATAACCCTAAACCTAACCCTATTCCTAACACTAACCCTAACCCTAACCCTAACCCTAACCCTAACCCAAACCCTAACCCTAAACCTAACCCTAACTCAAACCCTAACCCTAACCCTAACCCTAACCCTTACCCTAACCCAAACCCTAACCCTTAATCTAACCCTAACCCTAATCCTAACCCTAACCCTAACCCAAACCCTAACCCTAAATCTAACACTAACCCAAACCCTAACCCTAACCCTAAACCAAACCACAACCCTAACCGTAACTCTAATCCTAACACTAACGCTAATAAAAACCCTAACATTAAACCTAACCCGAAACCTAACCCAAAACCTAAACCTAACCCTAATCCTAACCCTAACCCAAACACTAATCCTAACCATAACCCTAACCCAAACCCTAACTCTAACCCTATTTCTAACCATAACCCTAAACCTAACCTTAACCCAAATCCTAACCCTAACCCTAAACTAACCCTAACCCTAACCCTAACCCTAACTCAAACACTAACACTAACCCTAAACCAAGCCCTAACCCTAAACCTAACCCTAACCCTTATGCTAACCCTAAACCTAACACAAAAAATAACACTAACCCTAAACCAAACCCTAACCCTAACCCTAACCCTAAACCTAACCCAAACCCTAACCCTTACCCAAACCCTTAACCTAAACCTAACCCTAACCCTAACCCTAATCCTAACCCTAACGCTAACCCTAACCCTAACCCTATCCCTAACTCAAATCCTAACCCTAACTCTAACCCAAACCCTAACCCTAACCCTATTCCTAACCATAACCCTAAACCTAACCTTAACCCAAACCCTAACCCAAACCCTAACCCTAAACCCTAACCCAAACCCTATCCCTAACTCTTACCCTAACCCTAACTCAATCTCTAACCCTAACTCTAACCCTAACCCAAAACCTAAACTTACCCTAATCCAAACCCTAACCCAAACCCTAACAATAACCCTAAACCTAACCCTATTCCTAACACTAACCCTAACCCTAACCCTAACCCTAACCCTAACCCAAACCCTAACCCTAAACCTAACCCTAACTCAAACCCTAACCCTAACCCTAACCCTAACCCTAACCCTAACCCAAACCCTAACCCTAAATCTAACCCTAACCCTAATCCTAACCCTAACCCTAACCCAAACCCTAACCCTAAATCTAACCCTAACCCAAACCCTAACCCTAAATCTAACCCTAACCCTAATCCTAACCCTAACCCTAACCCAAAAACTAACACTAACGATAACCCAAACCCTAACCCTAACGCTAACCCTAACCCAAACCCTAACACTAACACTAACACTAACCCTAACACTAACCCAAACCCTAACCCTAACCCTAAACCAAACCACAACCCTAACCCTAACTCTAATCCCACCCCCAACCCTAATCAAAACCCTAACAGTAAACCTAACCCGAAACCTAACCCAAAACCTAAACCTAACCCTAATCCTAACCCTAACCCAAACACTAATCCTAACCCTAACCCTAACCCAAACCCTAACTCTAACCCTATTTCTAACCATAACCCTAAACCTAAACTTAACCCAAACACTAACCCCAACCCTAACCCAAACCCTATCCCTAACCCTAACCCTAACCCTAACTCAAACTCTAACCCTAACTCTAACCCTAACTCAAAACCTAAACCTAACTCTAATCCAAACCCTAACCCAAACCCTAACAATAACCCTAACCCTAACCCTATTCCTAACACTAACCCTAATCCTAACCCTAACCCTAACCCTATTCCTAACCCTAACCCTAAACCCTTACCCTAACCAATACCCTAAACATAACCCTCACGCTAACCCTAAACCTAACCCAAACCCTAACACTAACCCTAACCCTAACCCAAACCCTAACCCTAACCCTAACCCTAACCCAAACCAAAACCCTAACCCTAACTCTAATCCTAACCCTAACCCTAATCAAAACTCTAACATTAACCCTAACCCTAACCCTAACCCTATTCCTAAACTTAACCCTAAACCTAACCTTAACCCAAAACCTAACCGTAAATCTAACCCAAACCTAACCCTAACTCAAACCCTAACCCTAAAACAAACCCTAATCCTAACACTAACCCTACCCCAAACCCTAACCCTAACACTAACACTTACCTTAAGACTAACCCAAAACCTAACCCTAAACCTAACCGAAACCAAAAGCCTAACCCTAAGTCTAATCCTAACCCTAACCCTAGTCCTAACCCTAACCCTAACACTAACCCAAACCCTAAACCAAACCCTAATCCTAACTCTAACCCTAACCATAATCGTAACCCTAAACCTAACCCTAACCCACACCCAACCCCTAACTCTAACCCTAAACCTAAACGAAACCCTAACACAAACCCTAACCCTAACCCTAACCCTAAGCCTAAGTCTAAACCTACCACTAACCCTAACCCTAACCCTAACCCTAACAATAATCCTAACGATAACCCTATTCCTAAACCTAACCCTAACCCTAACCCTAACCCTAATCCTAATCCTCACCCTAACCCAAAAACTAACCCTAACCCTAACCCAAACCCTAACCCTAACACTAATCCTAATCCAAACCCTAACGCTAAACCTAACTCAAACCCAAACCCTAACCCAAACCCTAACCCTAACCGAAACCCTAACCCTTACCCAAACCCTAAACCTAAACCTAACCCTAACCCTAATCCTAACCCTAACCCTAACCCAAAAACTAACCCTCACTCGAACCCTAAGCCAAACCCTAATCCTAACCCTAACACTAACCCAAACCCTAAACCTAACCCTATTCCTAACCCTAACCCTAAACCTAACCTTAACCCAATCCCTAACCCAAAACCTAACCCTAACCCTAACCCTAACTCAAACTCTAACCCTAACTCGAACACTAACCCTTACCCAAACACTAACCCAAACCCTAACAATAACCCTAACCCTATTCCTAACACTAACCCTAACCCTAAACCTAACCCTATTCCTAACCCTAACCCTAAACCCTAACCCTAACCAATACCCTAAACATAACCTTCACGAAAACCCTAACCCTAACCCAAACCCTAACCCTAACCCTAAACCTAACCAAAAAACTAAACCTAACCCTCACCCTAACCCTAACCCAAACCCAATCCGTAACACTAACCCTAACACTAACACTAACCCAAATCCTAACCCTAACATTAACCCAAACCAAAACCCTAAACCTAACTCTAATCCTAACCCTAACCCTAATCAAAACCCTAACATTAAACCTAACCCTAAACCTAACCCAAAACCTAAACCTAAACCTAATCCTAACCCTAACCCTAACCCTAATCCTAACCCTAACCCTAACCCTAACACAAACCCATCCCCTAACCCTAACCCTAACCCAAACCCTAACCGTAACCCTAACCCTAACTCAAACCCTAAACCTAACGCTAACCCAAACCCTAACCCTAAACCTAACCCTAACCCTTATTCTAACCCTAAACCTAACCCAAAAAATAACACTAACCCTAAACCAAACCCTAACCCTAACCCTAAACCTAAACCTAACCCAAACCCTAACCCTTACCCAAAACCTAAACCTAACCCTAAACCTAACTTAATCCTAACCCTAACACTAACTCAAAAACTAACCCTAACCCGAACCCTAACCGAAACTCTAATCCTAACCCTAACCCTAACCCAAAAACTAACCCTAACCCTATTCCTAACCATAACCCTAAACCTAACCTTAAACCAAACCCTAACCCAAACCCTAACCCTAAACCCTAACCCAAACCCTATCCCTAACCCTTACCCTAACCCTAACTCAAACTCTAACCCTAACTCTAACCCTAACCCAAAACCTAAACCTAACCATAATCCAAAACCTAATCCTAACCCAAACCCTAAAAATAACCCTAACCCTAAGCCTATTCCTAACACTAACCCTAACTCTAACCCTAACCCTAACTCTATTCTAACCCTAACCCTAAACCCTAACCCTAACGAATACCCTAAACATAACCCTCACCCTAACCCTAACCCTAACCCAAAACCTAACCCTAACGCTAACCCTAACAAAAACCCTAACCCTAAACCTAAACCAAAAACTAACCCTAACTCGAACCCTAACCCAAACCCTAATCCTAATCCTAACCCTAACCCTAACCCTAACCCTAACCCTAACCCAAACCCTAACCCTTACCCAAACCCTAAACCTAACCCTAAACCTAACCCTAATCCTAACCCTAACCCTAACTCAAAAACTAAACCTAACCCGAACCCTAACCGAAACCCTAATCCTAACCCTAACCCTAACCCAAACCCTAACCCTAACCCTAACCCTAACCCTATTTCTAACCATAACCCTAAACCTAACCTTAACCCAAACACTAACCCCAACCCTAACCCAAACCCTATCCCCAACCCCAACCCTAACCCTAACTCAAGCTCTAACCCTCACTCTGACCCTAACCCGAAACCTAAACCTAACCCTAATCCAAACCCTAACCCAAAATCTAACAATAACACTAACCCTAACCATAACCCTAAACCTAACCTTAAACCAAACCCTAACCCAAACCCTAACCCTAAACCCTAACCCAAACCCTATCCCTAACCCTTACCCTAACCCTAACTCAAACTCTAACCCTAACCCTAACCCTAACCGGAAACCTAAACCTAACCATAATCCAAACCCTAACCCTAACCCAAACCCTAAAAATAACCCTAACCCTAAGCCTATTCCTAACACTAACCCTAACTCTAACCCTAACCCTAACTCTATTCTAACCCTAACCCTAAACCCTAACCCTAACGAATACCCTAAACATAACCCTCACCCTAACCCTAACCCTAACCCAAAACCTAACCCTAACGCTAACCCTAACAAAAACCCTAACCCTAAACCTAAACCAAAAACTAACCCTAACTCGAACCCTAACCCAAACCCTAATCCTAATCCTAACCCTAACCCTAACCCTAACCCTAACCCTAACCCTAACCCAAACCCTAACCCTTACCCAAACCCTAAACCTAACCCTAAACCTAACCCTAATCCTAACCCTAACCCTAACTCAAAAACTAAACCTAACCCGAACCCTAACCGAAACCCTAATCCTAACCCTAACCCTAACCCAAACCCTAACCCTAACCCTAACCCTAACCCTATTTCTAACCATAACCCTAAACCTAACCTTAACCCAAACACTAACCCCAACCCTAACCCAAACCCTATCCCCAACCCTAACCCTAACCCTAACTCAAGCTCTAACCCTAACTCTAACCCTAACTCAAAACCTAAACCTAACCCTAATCCAAACCCTAACCCAAAATCTAACAATAACACTAACCCTAACCATAACCCTAAACCTAACCTTAAACCAAACCCTAACCCAAACCCTAACCCTAAACCCTAAACCAAACCCTATCCCTAACCCTTACCCTAACCCTAACTCAAACTTTAACCCTAACTCTAACCATAACCCAAAACCTAAACCTAACCATAATCCAAACCCTAACCCAAACCCTAACAATAACCCTAACCCTAACCCTATTCCTAACACTAACCCTAACTCTAACCCTAACCCTAACTCTATTCTAACCCTAACCCTAAACCCTAAACTTAACGAATACCCTAAACATAACCCTCACCCTAACCCTAACCCTAACCCAAAACCGAACCCTAACGCTCACCCTAACAAAAACCCTAACCCTAAACCTAAACCAAAAACTAACCCTAACTCGAACCCTAACCCAAACCCTAATCCTAATCCTAACCCTAACCCTAACCCTAACCCTAACCCAAACCCTAACCCTTACCCAAACCCTAAACCTAACCCTAAACCTAACCCTAATCCTAACCCTAACCCTAACTCAAAAACTAACCCTAACCCGAACCCTAACCGAAACCCTAATCCTAACCCTAACCCTAACCCAAACCCTAACCCTAACCCTAACCCTAACCCTATTTCTAACCATAACCCTAAACCTAACCTTAACCCAAACACTAACCCCAACCCTAACCCAAACCCTATCCCCAACCCTAACCAAAATCCTAACTCAAACTGTAACCCTAACTCTAACCCTAACTCAAAACCTAAACCTAACCCTAATCCAAACCCTAACCCAAACCCTAACAATAACACTAACCCTAACCATAACCCTAAACCTAACCTTAAACCAAACCCTAACCCAAAACCTAACCCTAAACCCTAACCCAAACCCTATCCCTAACCCTTACCCTAACCCTAACTCAAACTCTAACCCTAACTCTAACCCTAACCCAAAACCTAAACCTAACGATAATCCAAACCCTATCCCAAACCCTAACAATAACCCTAACCATAACCCTATTCCTAACACTAACCCTAACTCTAACCCTAACCCTAACTCTATTCTAACCCTAACCCTAAACCCTAACCCTAACGAATACCCTAAACATAACCCTCACCCTAACCCTAACCCTAACCCAAAACCTAACCCTAACGCTCACCCTAACAAAAACCCTAACCCTAAACCTAAACGAAAAACTAACCCTAACTCGAACCCTAACCCAAACCCTAATCCTAACCCTAACCCTAACCCAAACCCTAACCCTAACCCTATTCCTAACATTAACCCTAAACCTAACCTTAACCCAAACCCTAACCCAAACCCTAACCCTAAACCTAACCCTAACCGTAACCCTAACCCAAACCCTAACCCTAACCCTAACCCTAACCCTAACCCAAACCCTAACCCAAATCCTAACCCAAATCCTAAGCCTAACCCTAACCCTAACCCTAACTCAAACACTAAGCCTAACCCTAACCCAAACCCTAACCCTAAACCTAACCCTAACCCTTATCCGTACCGTAAACCTAACCCAAAAAATAACACTAACCCTAAACCAAACCCTAACCCTAACCCTAACCCTAACACTTACCCAAACCCTAAACCTAAACCTAACCCTAATCTAATCCTAACCCTAACCCTAACCCAAAAACAAACCCTAACTCAAACCCTAACCCAAACCCTAATCCTAACCCTAACCCTAAACCAAACCCTAACCCTAACCCTAACCCTAACCCTAACCCTTACCCAAACCCTAAACATAAACCTGACCCTAATCTAATCCTAACCGTAACCCTAACCCTAAACTTAACCCTAACTCAAACTCTAACCCTAACTCGAACCCTAACCCTAACCCAAACACTAACCCAAACCCTAACAATAACCCTAACACTATTCCTAACACTAACCCTAACCCTAAACCCTAACCCTAACCAATACCCTAAACATAACTTTCACGCTAACCCTAACCCTAACCCAATCCCTAACCCTAACCCTAAACCTAACCAAAAACCTAAACCTAACACTAACCCTAACCCTAACACTAACCCAAACCCTAACCCTAACACTAACCATAACCCTAACAGTAACCCACATCCTAACCCTAACATTAACCCAATCCAAAACCCTAAACCTAACTCTAATCCTAACCCTAACCCTAATCAAAACCCTAACATTAAACCTAACCCTAACCCTAACCCAAAACCTAAACCTAACCCTAAACCTAACCCTAACCCTAACCCTAACCCTAATCCTAACCCTAACCCTAACCCTAACACAAACCCAACCCCTAACCCTGACCCTAACCCTAATTCTAATTCTAACCCGAACCCAAACCATAACACTAACCCTAAACCTAACCCTATCCCTAACACTAACACTAAACCTAACCCAAAACCACACCGTAACCACAAACCTAACTCAAACTCTAACCTTAAACCTAACCCAAAAACCAAACCCTAACCCTAACCTTAACCCTAAACCAAACCCTAAACCTAAACCTAACCCTAATCCTAACACTAACCCTATTGCTAATCCTAACCCTAACCCTAACTTTAAACCAAATCCTAACCCAAACCCTAACCCTAAACCTTACCCTAACCCAAAAGCTAACCCTCACCCTAACCCTAAGACTATCCCTAATCTTAACCCTAATCCTAATCCTAACCCTAACGCTAACCCTAACCCTAACCCTAACCCTAACCCTAACCATAACCCTAACCCTAATCCTAATCCTAACCCTAACGCTAACCCTAACCCAAATTCTAACCCTAACCCAAACCCTAAACCTAACACTAAACCTAACCCTAAGCCTATGCCAAACCCTAACCCTAACCCTAATTCTAATCCTAACCCAAACCCTAACCCTAACACTATCCAAACCATAAACCTAACCCTAACCTTAACTCTAATGCTAACCCTAAACCTAATTCAAACTCAAACCCTAACCCTAACCCTAACCATAACCCTATTCCTAACCATAACCCTAAACCTAACCTTAACCCAAACCCTAAACCAAACCCTAACCCTTAACCCTAACCCAAACCCTATCCCTAACCCTAACCCTAACCCTAACTCAAACTCTAACCCTAACTCTAACCCTAACCCAAAACCTATACCTAACCCTAATCCAAACCCTAACCCAAACCCTAACAATAACCCTAAACCTAACCCTATTCCTAAGACTAACCCTTACCCTAACCCTAACCCTATTTCTAACCCTAACATTAAACCCTAACCCTTACCCAAACCCTAAACCTAAACCTAAACCTAACCCTCACCCTAACCCTAAACCAAACCCAAACCCTAACAATAACCCTAACCCTAACACTAACCCAAATCCTAACCCTAACTTTAACCGAAACCAAAACCCTAAACCTAACTCTAATCCTAACCCTAACCCTAACCCAAAAACTAACACTAACGATAACCCAAACCCTAACCCTAACGCTAACCCTAACCCAAACCCTAACACTAACACTAACACTAACCCTAACACTAACCCAAACCCTAACCCTAACCCTAAACCAAACCACAACCCTAACCGTAACTCTAATCCTAACACTAACGCTAATAAAAACCCTAACATTAAACCTAACCCGAAACCTAACCCAAAACCTAATCCTCACCCTAAACCTAACCCTAACCCAAACACTAATCCTAACCATAACCCTAACCCAAACCCTAACTCTAACCCTATTTCTAACCATAACCCTAAACCTGACCTTAACCCAAATCCTAACCCTAACCCTAAACTAACCCTAACCCTAACACTAACCCTAACTCAAACACTAACCCTAACCCTAAACCAAGCCCTAACCCTAAACCTAACCCTAACCCTTATGCTAACCCTAAACCTAACACAAAAAATAACACTAACCCTAAACCAAACCCTAACCCTAACCCTAACCCTAAACCTAACCCATACCCTAACCCTTACCCAAACCCTAAACCTAAACCTAACCCTAACCCTAACCCTAATCCTAACCCTAACGCTAACCCTAACCCTATCCCTAACTCAAATCCTAACCCTAACTCTAACCCAAACCCTAACCCTAACCCTAATCCTAACCATAACCCTAAACCTAACCTTAACCCAAACCCTAACCCAAACCCTAACCCTAAACCCTAACCCAAACCCTATCCCTAACTCTTACCCTAACTCTAACTCAATCTCTAACCCTAACTCTAACCCTAACCCAAAACCTAAACCTAACCCTAATCCAAACCCTAACCCAAACCCTAACAATAACCCTAAACCTAACAATATTCCTAACACTAACCCTAACCCTAACCCTAACTCTAACTCTATTCCTAACCCTAACCCTAAACCCTAACCCTAAGGAATACCCTAAACATAACCCTCAACCTAAACCTAACCTTAACCCGAACCCTAACCCAAACCCTAACCCTAACAAAAACCCTAACCATAACCCTAAACCTAAACCAAAAACTAACCCTAACTCGAGCCCTAACCCAAACCCTAATCCTTACCCTTACCCTAACCCAAACCCTAACCCTTACCCTATTCCTAACATTAACACTAAGCCTAACCTTAACCCAAACCCTAACCCAAACCCTAACCCTAAACCTAACCCTAACCGTAACCCTAACCCAAACCCTAACCCTAACCCTAACCCTAACCCTAACCCAAACCCTAACCCAAATCCTAACCCAAATCCTAACCCTAACCCTAACCCTAACCCTAACTCAAACACTAAGCCTAACCCTAACCCAAACCCTAACCCTAAACCTAACCCTAACCCTTATCCGTACCGTAAACCTAACCCAAAAAATAACACTAACCCTAAACCAAACCCTAACCCTAACCCTAACCCTAACACTTACCCAAACCCTAAACCTAAACCTAACCCTAATCTAATCCTAACCCTAACCCTAACCCAAAAACAAACCCTAACTCAAACCCTAACCCAAACCCTAATCCTAACCCTAACCCTAAACCAAACCCTAACCCTAACCCTAACCCTAACCCTAACCCTTACCCAAACCCTAAACATAAACCTAACCCTAATCTAATCCTAACCGTAACCCTAACCCTAAACTTAACCCTAACTCAAACTCTAACCCTAACTCGAACCCTAACCCTAACCCAAACACTAACCCAAACCCTAACAATAACCCTAACACTATTCCTAACACTAACCCTAACCCTAAACCCTAACCCTAACCAATACCCTAAACATAACTTTCACGCTAACCCTAACCCTAACCCAATCCCTAACCCTAACCCTAAACCTAACCAAAAACCTAAACCTAACACTAACCCTTACCCTAACACTAACCCAAACCCTAACCCTAACACTAACCATAACCCTAACAGTAACCCACATCCTAACCCTAACATTAACCCAATCCAAAACTCTAAACCTAACTCTAATCCTAACCCTAACCCTAATCAAAACCCTAACATTAAACCTAACCCTAACCCTAACCCAAAACCTAAACCTAACCCTAAACCTAACCCTAACCCTAACCCTAATCCTAACCCTAACCCTAACCCTAACACAAACCCAACCCCTAACCCTGACCCTAACCCTAATTCTAATTCTAACCCGAACCCAAACCATAACACTAACCCTAAACCTAACCCTATCCCTAACACTAACACTAAACCTAACCCAAAACCACACCGTAACCACAAACCTAACTCAAACTCTAACCTTAAACCTAACCCAAAAACCAAACCCTAACCCTAACCTTAACCCTAAACCAAACCCTAAACCTAAACCTAACCCTAATCCTAACCCTAACCCTATTGCTAATCCTAACCCTAACCCTAACTTTAAACCAAATCCTAACCCAAACCCTAACCCTAAACCTTACCCTAACCCAAAAGCTAACCCTCACCCTAACCCTAAGACAATCCCTAATCTTAACCCTAATCCTAATCCTAACCCTAACGCTAACCCTAACCCTAACCCTAACCCTAACCCTAACCATAACCCTAACACTAATCCTAATCCTAACCCTAACGCTAACCCTAACCCAAATTCTAACCCTAACCCAAACCCTAAACCTAACACTAAACCTAACCCTAAGCCTATGCCAAACCCTAACCCTAACCCTAATTCTAATCCTAACCCAAACCCTAACCCTAACACTATCCAAACCATAAACCTAACCCTAACCTTAACTCTAATGCTAACCCTAAACCTAATTCAAACTCAAACCCTAACCCTAACCCTAACCATAACCCTATTCCTAACCATAACCCTAAACCTAACCTTAACCCAAACCCTAAACCAAACCCTAACCCTTAACCCTAACCCAAACCCTATCCCTAACCCTAACCCTAACCCTAACTCAAACTCTAACCCTAACTCTAACCCTAACCCAAAACCTATACCTAACCCTAATCCAAACCCTAACCCAAACCCTAACAATAACACTAAACCTAACCCTATTCCTAAGACTAACCCTTACCCTAACCCTAACCCTATTTCTAACCCTAACATTAAACCCTAACCCTTACCCAAACCCTAAACCTAAACCTAAACCTAACCCTCACCCTAACCCTAAACCAAACCCAAACCCTAACAATAACCCTAACCCTAACACTAACCCAAATCCTAACCCTAACTTTAACCGAAACCAAAACCCTAAACCTAACTCTAATCCTAACCCTAACCCTAATCAAAACCCTAACATTAAACCTAACCCTAAACCTAACCCAAAACCTAAACCTAACCCTAATCCTAACCCTAACCCAAACCCTAATTCTAACCCTAACCCTAACTCAAACCCTAAACCTAACCCTATTTCTAACCATAACCCTAAACCTAACCTTAACCCAAACACTAACCCCAACCCTAACCCAAACCCTATCCCTAACCCTAACCCTAAACCTAACTCAAACTCTAACGCTAACTCTAACCCTAACTCAAAACCTAAACCTAACCCTAATCCATACCCTAACCCAAACCCTAACAATAACCCTAACCCTAACCCTATTCCTAACACTAACCCTAATCCTAACCCTAACCCTAACCCTAACCCTAAACCCTTACCCTAACCAATACCCTAAACATAACCCTCACGCTAACCCTAACCCTAACCCAAACCCTAACACTAACCCTAACCCTAACCCAAACCCTAACCCTAACCCTAACCCTAACCCAAACCAAAACCCTAACCCTAACTCTAATCCTAACCCTAACCCTAATCAAAACCCTAACATTAACCCTAACCCTAACCCTAACCCTATTCCTAAACTTAACCCTAAACCTAAACTTAACCCAAAACCTAACCGTAAATCTAACCCAAACCTAACCCTAACCCTAAATCTAACCCTAACCCAAACCCTAACCGTAAATCTAACCCTAACCCTAATACTAACCCTAACCCTAACCCAAAAACTAACACTAACGATAACCCAAACCCTAACCCTAACGCTAACCCTAACCCAAACCCTAACACTAACACTAACACTAACCCTAACACTAACCCAAACCCTAACCCTAACCCTAAACCAAACCACAACCCTAACCGTAACTCTAATCCTAACACTAACGCTAATAAAAACCCTAACATTAAACCTAACCCAAACCCTAACCCTAAACCTAACCAAAAACCTAAACCTAACCCTAACCCTAACCCTAACCCTAATCAAAACCCTAACATTAAACCTAACCCTAAACCTAACCCAAAACCTAAACCTAACCCTAGTCCTAACCCGAACCCTAACCCTTATCCTAACCCTAAACCTAACCCTAACACAAACCCATCCCCTAACCCTAACCCTAACCCAAACCCTAACCCTAAACCTAACCCTAACTCAAACCCTAACCCTAACCCTAACCCTAACCCTAACCCAAAACCTAACCCTAAATCTAACCCTAACCCTAATCCTAACCATAACCCTAACCCAAACCCTAACCCTAAATCTAACCCTAACCCAAACCCTAACCCTAAATCTAACCCTAACCCTAATCCTAACCCTAACCCTAACCCAAAAACTAACACTAACGATAACCCAAACCCTAACCCTAACGCTAACCCTAACCCAAACCCTAACACTAACACTAACACTAACCCTAACACTAACCCAAACCCTAACCCTAACCCTATTCCTAACCATAACCCTAAACCTAACCTTAACCCAAACCCTAACCCAAACCCTAACCCTAAACCCTAACCCAAACCCTATCCCTAACTCTTACCCTAACCCTAACTCAATCTCTAACCCTAACTCTAACCCTAACCCAAAACCTAAACCTAACCCTAATCCAAACCCTAACCCAAACCCTAACAATAACCCTAATCCTAACCCTATTCCTTACACTTCCCCTAACCCTAACCCTAACTCTAACTCTATTCCTAACCCTAACCTTACACCCTAACCCTAAGGAAGACCCTAAACATAACCCTCAACCTAAACCTAACCCTAACCCAAACCCTAACACTAACGCTAACCCTAACAAAAACCCTAACCATAACCCTAAACCTAAACCAAAAACTAACCCTAACTCGAACCCTAACCCAAACCCTAATCCTAACCCTAACCCTAACCCAAACCCTAACCCTAACCCTATTCCTAACATTAACCCTAAACCTAAACTTAACCCAAACCCTAACACAAACCCTAACCCTAAACCTAACCCTAACCGTAACCCTAACCCAAACCCTAACCCTAACCCTAACCCTAACCCTAACCCTAACCCAAACCCTAACCCAAATCCTAATCCTAACCCTAACCCTAACCCAAAAACAAACCCTAACTCAAACCCTAACCCAAACCCTAATCCTAACCCTAACCCTAAACCAAACCCTAACCCTAACCCTAACCCTAACCCTTACCCAAACCCTAAACATAAACCTAACCCTAATCTAATCCTAACCGTAACCCTATCCCTAAACTTAACCCTAACTCAAACTCTAACCCTAACTCGAACACTAACCCTAACCCAAACACTAACCCAAACCCTAACAATAACCCTAACACTATTCCTAACACTAACCCTAACCCTAAACCCTAAGCCTAACCAATACCCTAAACATAACTTTCACGCTAACCCTAACCCTAACCCAATCCCTAACCCTAACCCTAAACCTAACCAAAAACCTAAACCTAACACTAACCCTAACCCTAAAACTAACCCAAACCCTAACCCTAACACTAACCATAACCCTAACAGTAACCCACAACCTAACCCTAACATTAACCCAATCCAAAACCCTAAACCTAACTCTAATCCTAACCCTAACCCTAATCAAAACCCTAACATTAAACCTAACCCTAACCCTAATCCTAACCCTAACACTAACCCTAACACAAACCCAACCCCTAACCCTGACCCTAACCCTAATTCTAATTCTAACCCGAACCCAAACCATAACACTAACCCTAAACCTAACCCTATCCCTAACCCTAACACTAAACCTAACCCAAAACCACACCGTAACCACAAACCTAACTCAAACTCTAACCTTAAACCTAACCCAAAAACCAAACCCTAACCCTAACCCTAACTCTAACCCAAACCCTAACCTATCCCTAAACCTAACCCTAATCCTAACCCTAACCCTATTGCTAATCCTAACCCTAACCCTAACTTGAACCCAAACCCTAACCCAAACCCTAACCCTAAACCTAACCCTAACCCAAAAGCTCACCCTAACCCTAAGACAATCCCTAATCTTAACCCTAATCCTAATCCTAACCCTAACGCTAACCCTAACCCTAACCCTAACCCTAACCATAACCCTAACCCTAATCCTAATCCTAACCCTAACGCTAACCCTAACCCAAATTCTAACCCTAACCCAAACCCTAAACCTAACACTAAACCTAACCCTAAGCCTATGCCAAACCCTAACCCTAACCCTAATTCTAATCCTAACCCAAACCCTAACCCTAACACTAATCCAAACCATAAACCTAACCCTAACCTTAACTCTAATGCTAACCCTAAACCTAATTCAAACTCAAACCCTAAACCTAACCCGAACCATAACCAAAACCCTAACCCTAACCCTAACCCTACCCCTAATCCTAACCCTAATCCTAACCCTAACCCAAACCCTAAACCTAATCCTAACCCTAAGCCCTAAACCTAATCCTAATCCTAACCCTAAACCTAACCCAAACACAAACCCTAAACTTAAACCTAATCGTAACTCTAATACTAACCCTAACCCTAATCCACACCCTAACCCTAACACTAACCCTAACCCTAACCCTAACCCTAATCCTAACCGAAACCCAAACCCTAACCCTAACCGTAACCAAAACCCTAACCTTAAACCTAACGCGAAACCTTACCCAAACCCTAATCATAACCGTAACCCGAACCCTAACCCTAACCCTAAACCTAACTTTAACCCAAACCCTAATCCTAACCCGAACCCTAAACCTAACCCTAACGCTATCCCTAACCTTAAACCTAACCCAAACCCAAACCATAAACTTAACCCTAATCGTAAACCTAACCCAAAACCTAACCCTAACCCAAACACTAACCTTAACACTAAGCCTAACCCTAACACTATCACTAACCCTAACCCTAACCGTAATCATAACCGAAACCCAAACCCTAACCCTAACCCTAACATTAACCCTAATGCTAACCCTAATCCTAACTCAAACTCAAACCCTAAACCTAACCTTAACCCCAACCCAAACCCTAACCCTAACCCTAACCCTAACCCTAACTCAAACCGTAACCATAACCCTTATTCTAACCCGAACCCAAAACCTAAACCTAACCCTAACACAAACTCTAACCCAAACCCTAACAATAACCCTAACCCTAACCCTATTACTAACCCTAACCGTAACCCTAACCCTAACCCTAACCCCATTCCTAACCCTAACCCTAACCCTAACCCTAACCCTAAACCTAACCGTAACCTTAACCCTAACTCAAACCCTAACCCTAAACCCTAACCCAAACCCTATCCCTAACCCTAACCCTAACCCTAACTCAAACTCAAACCCTAACTCTAACCCTAACCCAAAACCTAAACCTAACCCTAACCCAACCGTAACCCTAACTCAAACTCTAACCCTAACTCGAACCCTAACCCTAACCCAAACACTAACCCAAACCCTAACAATAACCCTAACCCTAACCCTATTCGTAACACTAACCTTAACCCTAACCCAAACCCTAACCCTAACCCTATTTCTAACACTAACCCTAAACCCTAACCCTAACCAATACCCTAAATATAATCTTCAAGCTAACCCTAAACCTAACCCAAACCCTAACCCTAAACCTAACCAAAAACCTAAACCTAACCCTAACCCTGACCCTAACCCTAATCAAAACCCTAACATTAAACCTAACCCTAAACCTAACCCAAAACCTAAACCTAACCCTAGTCCTAACCCGAGCCCTAACCCTTATCCTAACCCTAAACCTAACCCTAACACAAACCCATCCCCTAACCCTAACCCTAACCCAAACCCTAACCCTAAACCTAACCCTAACTCAAACCCTAACCCTAACCCTAACCCTAACCCTAACCCAAAACCTAACCCTAAATCTAACCCTAACCCTAATCCTAACCATAACCCTAACCCAAACCCTAACCCTAAATCTAACCCTAACCCAAACCCTAACCCTAAATCTAACCCTAACCCTAATCCTAACCCTAACCCTAACCCAAAAACTAACACTAACGATAACCCAAACCCTAACCCTAACGCTAACCCTAACCCAAACCCTAACACTAACACTAACACTAACCCTAACACTAACCCAAACCCTAACCCTAACCCTATTCCTAACCATAACCCTAAACCTAACCTTAACCCAAACCCTAACCCAAACCCTAACCCTAAACCCTAACCCAAACCCTATCCCTAACTCTTACCCTAACCCTAACTCAATCTCTAACCCTAACTCTAACCCTAACCCAAAACCTAAACCTAACCCTAATCCAAACCCTAACCCAAACCCTAACAATAACCCTAAACCTAACCCTATTCCTAACACTAACCCTAACCCTAACCCTAACTCTAACTCTATTCCTAACCCTAACCCTAAACCCTAACCCTAAGGAATACCCTAAACATAACCCTCAACCTAAACCTAACCCTAACCCAAACCCTAACACTAACGCTAACCCTAACAAAAACCCTAACCATAACCCTAAACCTAAACCAAAAACTAACCCTAACTCGAACCCTAACCCAAACCCTAATCCTAACCCTAACCCTAACCCAAACCCTAACCCTAACCCTATTCCTAACATTAACCCTAAACCTAAACTTAACCCAAACCCTAACACAAACCCTAACCCTAAACCTAACCCTAACCGTAACCCTAACCCAAACCCTAACCCTAACCCTAACCCTAACCCTAACCCTAACCCAAACCCTAACCCAAATCCTAATCCTAACCCTAACCCTAACCCAAAAACAAACCCTAACTCAAACCCTAACCCAAACCCTAATCCTAACCCTAACCCTAAACCAAACCCTAACCCTAACCCTAACCCTAACCCTTACCCAAACCCTAAACATAAACCTAACCCTAATCTAATCCTAACCGTAACCCTAACCCTAAACTTAACCCTAACTCAAACTCTAACCCTAACTCGAACACTAACCCTAACCCAAACACTAACCCAAACCCTAACAATAACCCTAACACTATTCCTAACACTAACCCTAACCCTAAACCCGAACCCTAACCAATACCCTAAACATAACTTTCACGCTAACCCTAACCCTAACCCAATCCCTAACCCTAACCCTAAACCTAACCAAAAACCTAAACCTAACACTAACCCTAACCCTAAAACTAACCCAAACCCTAACCCTAACACTAACCATAACCCTAACAGTAACCCACAACCTAACCCTAACATTAACCCAATCCAAAACCCTAAACCTAACTCTAATCCTAACCCTAACCCTAATCAAAACCCTAACATTAAACCTAACCCTAACCCTAATCCTAACCCTAACACTAACCCTAACACAAACCCAACCCCTAACCCTGACCCTAACCCTAATTCTAATTCTAACCCGAACCCAAACCATAACACTAACCCTAAACCTAACCCTATCCCTAACCCTAACACTAAACCTAACCCAAAACCACACCGTACCCACAAACCTAACTCAAACTCTAACCTTAAACCTAACCCAAAAACCAAACCCTAACCCTAACCTTAACCCTAAACCAAACCCTAAACCTAAACCTAACCCTAATCCTAACCCTAACCCTATTGCTAATCCTAACCCTAACCCTAACTTTAAACCAAATCCTAACCCAAACCCTAACCCTAAACCTAACCCTAACCCAAAAGCTCACCCTAACCCTAAGACAATCCCTAATCTTAACCCTAATCCTAATCCTAACCCTAACGCTAACCCTAACCCTAACCCTAACCCTAACCATAACCCTAACCCTAATCCTAATCCTAACCCTAACGCTAACCCTAACCCAAATTCTAACCCTAACCCAAACCCTAAACCTAACACTAAACCTAACCCTAAGCCTATGCCAAACCCTAACCCTAACCCTAATTCTAATCCTAACCCAAACCCTAACCCTAACACTAATCCAAACCATAAACCTAACCCTAACCTTAACTCTAATGCTAACCCTAAACCTAATTCAAACTCAAACCCTAAACCTAACCCGAACCATAACCAAAACCCTAACCCTAACCCTAACCCTACCCCTAATCCTAACCCTAATCCTAACCCTAACCCAAACCCTAAACCTAATCCTAACCCTAAGCGCTAAACCTAATCCTAATCCTAACCCTAAACCTAACCCAAACACAAACCCTAAACTTAAACCTAATCGTAACTCTAATACTAACCCTAACCCTAATCCACACCCTAACCCTAACACTAACCCTAACCCTAACCCTAACCCTAATCCTAACCGAAACCCAAACCCTAACCCTAACCGTAACCAAAACCCTAACCTTAAACCTAACGCGAAACCTTACCCAAACCCTAATCATAACCGTAACCCGAACCCTAACCCTAACCCTAAACCTAACTTTAACCCAAACCCTAATCCTAACCCGAACCCTAAACCTAACCCTAACGCTATCCCTAACCTTAAACCTAACCCAAACCCAAACCATAAACTTAACCCTAATCGTAAACCTAACCCAAAACCTAACCCTAACCCAAACACTAACCTTAACACTAAGCCTAACCCTAACACTATCACTAACCCTAACCCTAACCGTAATCATAACCGAAACCCAAACCCTAACCCTAACCCTAACATTAACCCTAATGCTAACCCTAATCCTAACTCAAACTCAAACCCTAAACCTAACCTTAACCCCAACCCAAACCCTAACCCTAACCCTAACCCTAACCCTAACTCAAACCGTAACCATAACCCTTATTCTAACCCGAACCCAAAACCTAAACCTAACCCTAACACAAACTCTAACCCAAACCCTAACAATAACCCTAACCCTAACCCTATTACTAACCCTAACCGTAACCCTAACCCTAACCCTAACCCCATTCCTAACCCTAACCCTAACCCTAACCCTAACCCTAAACCTAACCGTAACCTTAACCCTAACTCAAACCCTAACCCTAAACCCTAACCCAAACCCTATCCCTAACCCTAACCCTAACCCTAACTCAAACTCAAACCCTAACTCTAACCCTAACCCAAAACCTAAACCTAACCCTAACCCAACCGTAACCCTAACTCAAACTCTAACCCTAACTCGAACCCTAACCCTAACCCAAACACTAACCCAAACCCTAACAATAACCCTAACCCTAACCCTATTCGTAACACTAACCTTAACCCTAACCCAAACCCTAACCCTAACCCTATTTCTAACACTAACCCTAAACCCTAACCCTAACCAATACCCTAAATATAATCTTCAAGCTAACCCTAAACCTAACCCAAACCCTAACCCTAAACCTAACCAAAAACCTAAACCTAACCCTAACCCTAACCCTAACCCTAATCAAAACCCTAACATTAAACCTAACCCTAAACCTAACCCAAAACCTAAACCTAACCCTAGTCCTAACCCGAACCCTAACCCTTATCCTAACCCTAAACCTAACCCTAACACAAACCCATCCCCTAACCCTAACCCTAACCCAAACCCTAACCCTAAACCTAACCCTAACTCAAACCCTAACCCTAACCCTAACCCTAACCCTAACCCAAAACCTAACCCTAAATCTAACCCTAACCCTAATCCTAACCATAACCCTAACCCAAACCCTAACCCTAAATCTAACCCTAACCCAAACCCTAACCCTAAATCTAACCCTAACCCTAATCCTAACCCTAACCCTAACCCAAAAACTAACACTAACGATAACCCAAACCCTAACCCTAACGCTAACCCTAACCCAAACCCTAACACTAACACTAACACTAACCCTAACACTAACCCAAACCCTAACCCTAACCCTATTCCTAACCATAACCCTAAACCTAACCTTAACCCAAACCCTAACCCAAAACCTAACCCTAAACCCTAACCCAAACCCTATCCCTAACTCTTACCCTAACCCTAACTCAATCTCTAACCCTAACTCTAACCCTAACCCAAAACCTAAACCTAACCCTAATCCAAACCCTAACCCAAACCCTAACAATAACCCTAAACCTAACCCTATTCCTAACACTAACGCTAACCCTAACCCTAACTCTAACTCTATTCCTAACCCTAACCCTAAACCCTAACCCTAAGGAATACCCTAAACATAACCCTCAACCTAACCCTAACCCTAACTCAAACCCTAACACTAACGCTAACCCTAACAAAAACCCTAACCATAACCCTAAACCTAAACCAAAAACTAACCCTAACTCGAACCCTAACCCAAACCCTAACCCTAACCCAAACCCTATCCCTAACCCTATTCCTAACATTAACCCTAAACCTAACCTTAACCCAAACCCTAACCCAAACCCTAACCCTAAACCTAACCCTAACCCTAACCCTAACCCAAACCCTAACCCTAACCCTAACCCTAACCCTAACCCAAACCCTAACCCAAATCCTAACCCTAACCCTAACCCTAACCCTAACTCAAACACTAACCCTAACCCTAACCCAAACCCTAACCCTAAACCTAACCCTAACCCTTATCCTTACCGTAAACCTAACCCAAAAAATAACACTAACCCTAAACCAAACCCTAACCCTAACCCTAACACTAACACTTACCCAAACCCTAAACCTAAACCTAACCCTAATCTAATCCTAACCCTAACCCTAACCCAAAAACAAACCCTAACTCAAACCCTAACCCAAACCCTAATCCTAACCCTAACCCTAATCCAAACCCTAACCCTAACCCTAACCCTATCCCTTACCCAAACCCTAAACATAAACCTAACCCTAATCTAATCCTAACCGGAGCCCTAACCCTAAACTTTACCCTAACTCGAACTCTAACCCTAACTCGAACCCTAACCCTAAACCAAACACTAACCCAAACCCTAACAATAACCCTAACACTATTCCTAACACTAACCCTAACCCTAAACCCTAACCCTAACCAATACCCTAAACATAACTTTCACGCTAACCCTAACCCTAACCCAATCCCTAACCCTAACCCTAAACCTAACCAAAAACCTAAACCTAACACTAACCCTAACCCTAACACTAACCCAAACCCTAACCCTAACACTAACCATAACCCTATCAGTACCCCCCATCCTAACCCTAACATTAACCCAATCCAAAACCCTAAACCTAACTCTAATCCTAACCCTAACCCTAATCAAAACCCTAACATTAAACCTAACACTAACTCTAACCCAAAACCTAAACCTAACCCTAAACCTAACCCTAACCCTAACCCTAATCCTAACCCTAACCCTAACCCTAACACAAACCCAACCCCTAACCCTGACCCTAACCCTAATTCTAATTCTAACCCGAACCCAAACCATAACACTAACCCTAAACCTAACCCTATCCCTAACCCTAACACTAAACCTAACCCAAAACCACACCGTAACCACAAACCTAACTCAAACTCTAACCTTAAACCTAACCCAAAAACCAAACCCTAACCCTAACCTTAACCCTAAACCAAACCCTAAACCTAAACCTAACCCTAATCCTAACCCTAACCCTATTGCTAATCCTAACCCTAACCCTAACTTTAAACCAAATCCTAACCCAAACCCTAACCCTAAACCTAACCCTAACCCAAAAGCTAACCCTCACCCTAACCCTAAGACAATCCCTAATCTTAACCCTCATCCTACTCCTAACCCTCACGCTCACCCTCACCCTAACCCTAACCCTAACGCTAACCATAACCCTAACCCTAATCCTAATCCTAACCCTAACGCTAACCCTAACCCAAATTCTAACCCTAACCCAAACCCTAAACCTAACACTAAACCTAACCCTAAGCCTATGCCAAACCCTAACCCTAACCCTAATTCTAATCCTAACCCAAACCCTAACCCTAACACTAATCCAAACCATAAACCTAACCCTAACCTTAACTCTAATGCTAACCCTAAACCTAATTCAAACTCAAACCCTAACCCTAACCCTAACCGTAACCCAAACCCTAACCCTAACCCTAACCCTACCCCTAATCCTAACCCTAATCCTAACCCTAACCCAAACCCTAAACCTAATCCTAACCCTAAGCCCTAAACCTAATCCTAATCCTAACCCTAAACCTAACCCAAACACAAACCCTAAACTTAAACCTAATCGTAACCCTAATACTAACCCTAACCCTAATCCACACCCTAACCCTAACACTAACCCTAACCCTAACCCTAACCCTAATCCTAACCGAAACCCAAACCCTAACCCTAACCGTAACCAAAACCCTAACCCTAAACCTAACGCGAAACCTTACCCAAACCCTAATCATAACCGTAACCCGAACCCTAACCCTAACCCTAAACCTAACTTTAACCCAAACCCTAATCCTAACCCGAACCCTAAACCTAACCCTAACGCTATCCCTAACCTTAAACCTAACCCAAACCCAAACCCTAAACTTAACCCTAATCGTAAACCTAACCCAAAACCTAACCCTAACCCAAACACTAACCTTAACACTAAGCCTAACCCTAACACTATCACTAACCCTAACCCTAACCGTAATCATAACCGAAACCCAAACCCTAACCCTACCCCTAACATTAACCCTAATGCTAACCCTAATCCTAACTCAAACTCAAACCCTAAACCTAACCTTAACCCTAACCCAAACCCTAACCCTAACCCTAACCCTAACCCTAACTCAAACCCTAACCATAACCCTTATTCTAACCCGAATCCAAAACCTAAACCTAACCCTAACACAAACTCTAACCCAAACCCTAACAATAACCCTAACCCTAACCCTATTACTAACCCTAACCATAACCCTAAACCTAACCCTAACCCCATTCCTAACCCTAACCCTAATCCTAACCCTAACCCTAAACCTAACCGTAACCTTAACCCTAACCCTAAACCCTAACCCAAACCCTATCCCTAACCCTAACCCTAACCCTAACTCAAACTCTAACCCTAACTCTAACCCTAACCCAAAACCTAAACCTAACCCTAACCCTAACCATAACCCTAACTCAAACTCTAACCCTAACTCGAACCCTAACCCTAACCCAAACACTAACCCAAACCCTAACAATAACCCTAAACCTAACCCTATTCGTAACACTAACCTTAACCCTAACCCAAACCCTAACTCTAACCCTATTCCTAACACTAACCCTAAACCCTAACCCTAACCAATACCCTAAATATAACCTTCACGCTAACCCTAAACCTAACCCAAACCCTAACCCTAACCCTAAACCTAACCAAAAACCTAAACCTAACCCTAAACCTAACCCTAACCCTAATCAAAACCCTAACATTAAACCTAACCCTAAACCTAACCCAAAACCTAAACCTAACCCTAGTCCTAACCCGAACCCTAACCCTTATCCTAACCCTAAACCTAACCCTAACACAAACCCATCCCCTAAACCTAACCCTAACCCAAACCCTAACCCTAAACCTAACCCTAACTCAAAACCTAACCCTAACCCTAACCCTAACCCTAACCCTAACCCAAACCCTAACCCTAAATCTAACCCTAACCCTAATCCTAACCCTAACCCTAACCCAAACCCTAACCCTAAATCTAAACCTAACCCAAACCCTAACCCTAAATCTAACCCTAACCCTAATCCTAACCCTAACCCTAACCCAAAAACTAACACTAACGATAACCCAAACCCTAACCCTAACGCTAACCCTAACCCAAACCCTAACACTAACACTAACACTAACACTAACCCTAACACTAACCCAAACCCTAACCCTAACCCTAAACCAAACCACAACCCTAACCCTAACTCTAATCCTAACCCTAACCCTAATCAAAACCCTAACATTAACCCTAACCCTAACCCTAACCCTATTCCTAAACTTAACCCTAAACCTAAACTTAACCCAAAACCTAACCGTAAATCTAACCCAAACCTAACCCTAACTCAAACCCTAACCCTAAGACAAACCCTAACCCTAACACTAACCCTAACCCAAACCCTAACCCTAACACTAACACTTACCCTAAGAGTAACCCAAAACCTAACCCTAAAGCTAACCGAAACCAAAAGCCTAACCCTAAGTCTAATCCTAACCCTAACCCTAGTCCTAACCCTAAACCTAACACTAACCCAAACCCTAAAACAAACCCTAATCCTAACTCTAACCCTAACCATAATCGTAACTCTAAACCTAACCCTAACCCACACCCAAACCCTAACTCTAACCCTAAACCTAACCGAAACCCTAACTCAAACCCTAACCCTAACCCTAACACAAACCCTAACCCTAAACCTAACCCTAACCCTTTTCCTAACCCTAACACAAACCCTAACAATAATCCTAAAGCTAACCCTATTCCTAAACCTAACCCTAACCCTAACCCTAACCCTAATCCTAATCCTCACCCTAACCCAAAAACTAACCCTAACCCTAACCCAAACCCTAACCCTAACCCTAACGCTAAACCTAACTCAAACCCAAACCCTAACCCAAACCCTAACCCTAACCCAAACCCTAACCCTTACCCAAACCCTAAACCTAAACCTAACCCTAACCCTAATCCTAACCCTAACCCTAACCCAAAAACTAACCCTAACTCGAACCCTAAGCCAAACCCTAATCCTAACCCTAACACTAACCCAAACCCTAAACCTAACCCTATTCCTAACCCTAACCCTAAACCTAACCTTAACCCAATCCCTAACCCAAAACCTAACCCTAACCCTAACCCTAACCCTAACTCAAACTCTAACCCTAACTCGAACCCTAACCCTAACCCAAACACTAACCCAAACCCTAACAATAACCCTAACCCTATTCCTAACACTAACCCTAACCCTAAACCTAACCCTATTCCTAACCCTAACCCTAAACCCTAACCCTAACCAATACCCTAAACATAACTTTCACGAAAACCCTAACCCTAACCCAAACCCTAACCCTAACTCTAAACCTAACCAAAAACCTAAACCTAACCCTCACCCTAACCCTAACCCAAACCCAAACCGTAACACTAACCCTAACCCTAACACTAACCCAAATCCTAACCCTAACATTAACCCAAACCAAAACCCTAAACCTAACTCTAATCCTAACCCTAACCCTAATCAAAACCCTAACATTAAACCTAACCCTAAACCTAACCCAAAACCTAAACCTAAACCTAATCTTAACCCTAACCCTAACCCTAATCCTAACCCTAACCCTAACCCTAACCCAAACCCTAACTCTAACCCTATTTCTAACCATAACCCTAAACCTAACCTTAACCCAAACAATAACCCCAACCCTAACCCAAACCCTATCCCTAACTCTTACCCTAACCCTAACTCAATCTCTAACCCTAACTCTAACCCTAACCCAAAACCTAAACCTAACCCTAATCCAAACCCTAACCCAAACCCTAACAATAACCCTAAACCTAACCCTATTCCTAACACTAACCCTAACTCTAACCCTAACCCTAACTCTATTCTAACCCTAACCCTAAACCCTAACCCTAACGAATACCCTAAACATAACCCTCACCCTAACCCTAACCCTAACCCAAAACCTAACCCTAACGCTAACCCTAACAAAAACCCTAACCCTAAACCTAAACCAAAAACTAACCCTAACTCGAACCCTAACCCAAACCCTAATCCTAATCCTAACCCTAACCCTAACCCTAACCCTAACCCTAACCCAAACCCTAACCCTATTTCTAACCATAACCCTAAACCTAACCTTAACCCAAACACTAAACCAAACCCTAACCCTAAACCCTAACCCAAACCCTATCCCTAACCCTAACCCTAACCCTAACTCAAACTCTAACCCTAACTCTAACCCTAACTCAAAACCTAAACCTAACCCTAATCCAAACCCTAACCCAAACCCTAACAATAACACTAACCCTAACCATAGCATTAAACCTAACCTTAAACCAAACCCTAACCCAAACCCTAACCCTAAACCCTAACCCAAACCCTATCCCTAACCCTTACCCTAACCCTAACTCAAACTCTAACCCTAACTCTAACCCTAACCCAAAACCTAAACCTAACCATAATCCAAACCCTAACCCAAACCCTAACAATAACCCTAACCCTAACCCTATTCCTAACACTAACCCTAACTCTAACCCTAACCCTAAGTCTATTCTAACCCTAACCCTAAACCCTAACCCTAACGAATACCCTAAACCTAACCCTCACCCTAAGCCTAACCCTAACCCAAAACCTAACCCTAACGCTCACCCTAACAAAAAGCCTAACCCTAAACCTAAACCAAAAACTAACCCTAACTCGAACCCTAACTCAAACCCTAATCCTAATTCTAACCCTAACCCTAACCCTAACCCTAACCCAAACCCTAACCCTTACCCAAACCCTAAACCTAACCCTAAACCTAACCCTAATCCTAACCCTAACCCTAACTCAAAAACTAACCCTAACCCGAACCCTAACCGAAACCCTAATCCTAACCCTAACCCTAACCCAAACCCTAACCCTAACCCTAACCCTAACCCTAACCCTAACCCTATTTCTAACCATAACCCTAAACCTAACCTTAACCCAAACACTAACCCCAACCCTAACCCAAACCCTATCCCTAACCCTAACCCTAACCCTAACTCAAACTCTAACCCTAACTCTAACCCTAACTCAAAACCTAAACCTAACCCTAATCCAAACCCTAACACTAACCCTAATCCTAACCCTAACCCTAACCCTATTCCTAACCCTAACCCTAAACCCTTATCCTAACCAATACCCTAAATATAACCCTCACGCTAACCCTAACCCTAACCCAAACCCTAACACTAACCATAACCCTAACCCAAACCCTAACCCTAACCCTTACCCTAACCCTAACCAAAGCCCTAACCCTAACTCTAATCCTAACCTTAACCCTAATCAAAAGCCTAACATTAACCCTAACCCTAACCCTAACCCTATTCCTAAACTTAACCCTAAACCTAACCTTAACTCAAAACATAACCGTAAATCTAACCGAAACCTAACCCTAACTCAAACCCTAACCCTAAGACAAACCCTAACTCTAACCCTAACACTAACACTATTCCTAACACTAACCCTAACCCTAACCCTAACCCTAACCCTAACCCTAACACTATTCCTAACACTAACCCTAAATCCTTACCCTAACCAATACCCTAAACATAACACTCACGCTAACCCTAACCCTAACCCAAACACTAACACTAACCCTAACCCTAACCCAAACCCTAACCCTAACCCAAACCCTAACCCAAACCAAAATCCTAACCCTAACTCTAATCCTAACCCTAACCCTAATCAAAACCCTAACATTAACCCTAACCCTAACCCTATTCCTAACCTTAACACTAAACCTAACCTTAACCCAAAACCTACAGTAAATCTAACCCAAAACCTAACCCTAACTCAAACCCTAACCCTAAGACAAATCCTAACCCTAACCCTAACCCTAATCCTAACCCTAACCCTAACACTAACCCAAACCCTAAACATAACCCTAATCATAACTCTAACCCTAACCTTAATCGTAACCCTAAACCTAAACCTAACCCACACCCAACGACTAACTCTAACCCTAACCCTAACCGAAACCCTAGCTCAAACCCTGACCCTAACCCTAACCCAAACCCTAACCCTAAACCTAACCCTAACCCTTTTCCTAACCCTAACACAAACCCTAACAATAATCCTAACCCTAACCCTATTCCTAAACCTAACCCTAACCCTAACCCTAACCCTAATCCTAAACCTAACCCTAACCCAAAATCTAACCCTAACCCTAACCCAAACCCTAAACCTAACACTAATCCTAATCCTAACCCTAACGCTAACCCTAACTGAAACCCTAACCCTAACCCAAACCCTAACTCTAACACTAACCATAACCCTAATCCTAAACCTAACACTAACCCTAACCCTAACCCTAACCCTAACCCTAACCCAAACCCTAACCCTTACCAAAACCCTAAACCTAAACCTAACCCTAACCCTAATCCTAACGCTAACCCTAACCCAAAAACTAACCCTAACTCAAACCCTAAGCGAAACCCTAATCCTAACCCTAACGCTAACCCAAACCCTAAACCTAACCCTATTCCTAACCCTAACCCTAAACCTAACATTAACCCAAACCCTAACCCAAAACCTAACCCTAACCCTAACCCTAACTCAAACTCTAACCCTAACTCGAACCCTAACCCTAACCCAAACACTAACCCAAACCCTAACAATAACCCTAACCCTATTCCTAACACTAACCCTAACCCTAAACCTAACCCTATTCCTAACCCTAACCCTAAACCCTAACCCTAACCAATACCCTAAACATAACTTTCACGATAAACCTAACCCTTACCCAAACCCTAACCCTAACCCTAAACCTAACCAAAAACCTAAACCTAACCCTAACCCTAACCCTAACCCAAACCCGAACCCTAACACTAACCCTAACCCTAACACTAACCCAAATCCTAACCCTAACATTAATCCAAACCAAAACCCTAAACCTAACTCTAATCCTAACCCTAACCCTAATCAAAACCCTAACATTAAACCTAACCTTAAACCTAACCCAAAACCTAAACCTAAACCTAATCCTAACCCGAACCCTAACCCTTATCCTAACCCTAAACCTAACCTTAACACAAACCCATCCCCTAACCCTAACCCTAACCCAAACCCTAACCCTAAACCTAACCCTAACCCAAACCCTAACCCTAACCCTAACCCTAACCCTAACCCTAACCCAAACCAAAACCCTAACCCTAACCCTAACCCTAACCCTAACCCAAACCAAAACCCTAACCCTAACTCTAATCCTAACCCATCCCTAATCAAAACCCTAACATTAACCCTAACCCTAACCCTAACTCTATTTCCTAAACTTAACCCTAAACCTAACCTTAACCCAAAACCTAACCTTAAATCTAACCCAAACCTAACCCTAACTCAAACCCTAACCCTAAGACTAACCCTAACCCTAACACTAACCCTAACCCAAACCCTAACCATAACACTAACACTTACCCTAAGACTACCCCAAAACCTAACCCTAAACCTAACCGAAACCAAAAGCCTAACCCTAAGTCTAATCCTAAGCCTAACCCTAGTCCTAACCCTAACCCTAACACTAACCCAAACCCTAAACCAAACCCTAATCCTAACTCTAACCCTAACCCTAATCGTAACCCTAAACCTAACCCTAACCCACACACAACCCCTAACTCTAACCCTAAACCTAACCGAAACCCTAACTCAAACCCTAACCCTAACCCTAACACAAACCCTAACCCTAAACCTAACCCTAACCCTTTTCCTAACCCAAACACAAACCCTAACAATAATCCTAACCCTAACCCTATTCCTAAACCTAACCCTAACCCTAACCCTAACCCTAATCCTAATCCTAACCCAAAAACAAACCCTAACCCTAACCCAAACCCTAACCATAACACTAATCCTAACCTATCCCTAACGCTAAGCCTAACTCAAACCCTAACCCTAACCCAAACCCTAACCCTAACACTAACCATAACCCTAATCCTAAACCTAACCCTAATCCTAACCCTAACCCTAACCCAAAAACTAACCCATTCCGAACCTTAACCCAAACCCTAATCCTAACCCTCACACTAACCCAACCCCTAACCATAACCCTATTCCTAACCATAACCCTAAACCTAACCTTAACCCAAATCCTAAACCAAATCCTAACCCTAAACCCTAACCCAAACCCTATCCCTAACTCTAGCCCTCACCCTAACTCAAACTCTAACCCTAACTCTAACCCTAACCCAAAACCTATACCTAACCCTAATCCAAACCCTAACCCAAACCCTAACAATAGCCCTAACCCTAACCCTAGCCCTAACCCTAACCCTAACCCTAACCCTAACCCTAACCCTAACCCTAACCCTAACCCTATTCCTAAGACTAACCCTAACAATAACCCTAACCCTAACACTAACCCAAATCCTAACCCTAACTGTAACCGAAACCAAAACCCTAACCCTTACCCTAAACGTAACCAAAAACCTAAAGCTAACCCTAACCCTAACCCAAACCCTAACCCTAACCCTAACCCTAACCCAAACCAATACCCTAACCCTAACTCTAATCCTAACCCTAACCCTAATCAAAACCCTAACATTAACCCTAACCCTAACCCTAACCCTTTTCCTAAACTTAACCCTAAACCTAACCTTAACCCAAAACCTAACCGTAAATCTAACCCAAACCTACCCCTAACTCAAACCCTAACCCTTACCCAAACCCTAACCCTAAATCTAACCCTAACCCTAATCCTAACGCTAACCCTAACCCAAACCCTAACCCTAAATCTAACCCTAACCCAAACCCTAACCCTAAATCTAACCCTAACCCTAATCCTAACCCTAACCCTAACCCAAAAACTAACACTAACGATAACCCAAACCCTAACCCTAACGCTAACCCTAACCCAAACCCTAACACTAACACTAACACTAACCCTAACACTAACCCAAACCCTAACCCTAACCCTAAACCAAACCACAACCCTAACCGTAACTCTAATCCTAACACTAACGCTAATAAAAACCCTAACATTAAACCTAACCCGAAACCTAACCCAAAACCTAAACCTAACCCTAATCCTAACCCTAACCCAAACACTAATCCTAACCATAACCCTAACCCAAACCCTAACTCTAACCCTGTTTCTAACCATAACCCTAAACCTAACCTTAACCCAAATCCTAACCCTAACCCTAAACTAACCCTAACCCTAACCCTAACCCTAACTCAAACACTTACCCTAACCCTAAACCAAGCCCTAACCCTAAACCTAACCCTAAACCTTATGCTAACCCTAAACCTAACACAAAAAATAACACTAACCCTAAACCAAACCCTAACCCTAACCCTAACCCTAAACCTAACCCAAACCCTAACCCTTACCCAAACCCTAAACCTAAACCTAACCCTAACCCTAACCCTAATGCTAAAACTAACGCTAACCCTAACCCTATCCCTAACTCAAATCCTAACCCTAACTCTAACCCAAACCCTAACCCTAACCCTATTCCTAACCATAACCCTAAACCTAACCTTAACCCAAACCCTAACCCAAACCCTAACCCTAAACCCTCACCCACACCCTCTCCCTAACTCTTACCCTAACCCTAACTCAATCTTTAACCCTAACTCTATCCCTAACCCAAAACCTAAACCTAACCCTAATCCAAACCCTAACCCAAACCCTAACAATAACCCTAAACCTAACCCTATTCCTAACACTAACCCTAACCCTAACCCTAACTCTAACTCTATTCCTAACCCTAACCCTAAACCCTAACCCTAACCAATACCCTAAACATAACTTTCACGCTAACCCTAACCCTAACCCAAACCCTAACCCTAACCCTAAACCTAACCAAAAACCTAAACCTAACACTAACCCTAACCCTAACACTAAACCAAACCCTAACCCTAACACTAACCATAACCCTAACAGTAACCCACATCCTAACCCTAACATTAACCCAATCCAAAACCTTAAACCTAACTCTAATCCTAACCCTAACCCTAATCAAAACCCTAACATTAAACCTAACCCTAACCCTAACCCAAAACCTAAACCTAACCCTAAACCTAACCCTAACCCTAACCCTAATCCTAACCCTAACCCTAACCCTAACACAAACCCAACCCCTAACCCTAATTCTAATTCTAACCCGAACCCAAACCATAACACTAACCCTAAACCATCCCCTATCCCTAACCCTAACACTAAACCTAACCCAAAACCACACCGTAACCACAAACCTAACTCAAACTCTAACTTTAAACCTAACCCAAAAACCAAACCCTAACCCTAACCTTAACCCTAAACCAAACCCTAAACCTAAACCTAACCCTAATCCTAACCCTAACCCTATTGCTAATCCTAATCCTAACCCTAATATTAAACCAAATCCTAACCCAAACCCTAACCCTAAACCTAACCCTAACCCAAAAGCTAACCCTCACCCTAACCCTAAGACAATCCCTAATCTTAACCCTAATCCTAATCCTAACCCTAACGCTAACCCTAACCCTAACCCTAACCCTAACCCTAACCATAACCCTAACCCTAATCCTAATCCTAACCCTAACGCTAACCCTAACCCAAATTCTAACCCTAACCCAAACCCTAAACCTAACACTAAACCTAACCCTAAGCCTATGCCAAACCATAACCCTAACCCTAATTCTAATCCTAACCCAAACCCTAACCCTAACACTAATCCAAACCATAAACCTAACCCTAACCTTAACTCTAATGCTAACCCTAAACCTAATTCAAACTCAAACCCTAACCCTAACCCTAACCATAACCCAAACCCTAACCCTAACCCTAACCCTACCCCTAATCCTAACCCTAATCCTAACCCTAACCCAAACCCTAAACCTAATCCTAACCCTAAGCCCTAAACCTAATCCTAATCCTAACCCTAAACCTAACCCAAACACAAACCCTAAACTTAAACCTAATCGTAACCCTAATACTAACCCTAACCCTAATCCACACCCTAACCCTAACACTAACCCTAACCCTAACCCTAACCCTAATCCTAACCGAAACCCAAACCCTAACCCTAACCGTAACCAAAACCCTAACCCTAAACCTAACGCGAAACCTTACCCAAACCCTAATCATAACCGTAACCCGAACCCTAACCCTAACCCTAAACCTAACTTTAACCCAAACCCTAATCCTAACCCGAACCCTAAACCTAACCCTAACGCTATCCCTAACCTTAAACCAAACACAAACCCAAACCCTAAACTTAACCCTAATCGTAAACCTAACCCAAAACCTAACCCTAACCCAAACACTAACCTTAACACTAAGCCTAACCCTAACACTATCACTAACCCTAACCCTAACCGTAATCATAACCGAAACCCAAACCCTAACCCTAACCCTAACATTAACCCTAATGCTAACCCTAATCCTAACTCAAACTCAAACCCTAAACCTAACCTTAACCCTAACCCAAACCCTAACCCTAACCCTAACCCTAACCCTAACTCAAACCCTAACCATAACCCTTATTCTAACCCGAACCCAAAACCTAAAACTAACCCTAACACAAACTCTAACCCAAACACTAACAATAACCCTAACCCTAACCCTATTACTAACCCTAACCGTAACCCTAACCCTAACCCTAACCCCATTCCTAACCCTAACCCTAACCCTAACCCTAACCCTAAACCTAACCGTAACCTTAACCCTAACTCAAACCCTAACCCTAAACCCTAAACCAAACCCTATCCCTAACCCTAACCCTAACCCTAACTCAAACTCTAACACTAACTCTAACCCTAACCCAAAACCTAAACCTAACCCTAACCCTAACCGTAACCCTAACTCAAACTCTAACCCTAACTCGAACCCTAACCCTAACCCAAACACTAACCCAAACCCTAACAATAACCCTATCCCTAACCCTATTCGTAACACTAACCTTAACCCTAACCCAAACCCTAACCCTAACCCTATTCCTAACACTAACCCTAAACCCTAACCCTAACCAATACCCTAAATATAACCTTCACGCTAACCCTAAACCTAACCCAAACCCTAACCCTAACCCTAAACCTAACCAAAAACCTAAACCTAACCCTAACCCTAACCCTAACCCAAACCCAAACCCTAACACTAACCCTAACCCTAACACTAACCCAAATCCTAACCCTAACATTAACCCAAACCAAAACCCTAAACCTAACTCTAATCCTAACCCTAACCCTTATCAAAACCCTAACATTAAACCTACCCCTAACCCTAACCCAAAACCTAAACCTACCACACTCCTAACCCTAACCCTAACCCTAAACCTAATCCTACCCCTAACCCTAACCCAAAAACTAACCCTAACGATAACCCAAACCCTAACCCTAACCCTAACCCTAAACCAAACCTTAACACTAACACTAACACTAACCCTAACACTAACCCAAACCCTAACCCTAACCCTAACTCTAATCCTAACCCTAACCCTAACCGTAACCCTAACCCTAACCCTAACCCAAACCCTAACCCTTAACCTAATCCTAACCCTTATCCTAACCCTAAACCTAACCTAAAATATAACACTAACCGTAAACCAAACCCTAACACTAACCCTAACCCTAACCCTAACCCAAACCCAAACCCTAAACCTAAACCTAACCCTAACCCTAATCCTAACCCTAACCCTAACCCAAAAACTAACCCTAACCCGAACCTTAACCCAAACCCTAATCCTAACCCTAACCCTAACCCAAACCCTAACCATAACCCTATTCCTAACCATAACCCTAAACCTAACCTTAAACCAAACCCTAACCCAAACCCTAACCCAAAAGCCTAACACAAACCCTATCCCTAACCCTAACCCTAAAACTAACTCAAACTCTAACCCTAACTCTAACCCTAACCACAAACCTAAACCTAACCCTAATCCAAACCCTAACCCAAACCCTAACAATAAACCTAAACCTAAACCTATTCCTAAGATTAACCCTAACCCTAACCATAACCATAACCCTATTCCTAACGATACCCTAAACCTAACCTTAACCCAAACCCTAACCCAAACCCTAAACCTAAACCCTAACCCAAACCCTATCCCTAACCCTAACCCTAACCCTAAGTCAAACTCTAACCATAACTCTAACCCTAACCCAAAACCTAAACATAACCCTAATCCAAACCCTAACCCAAACCCTAACAATAACCCTAACCCTAACCCTATTCCTAAGACTAACCCTAACCCTAAGCCTAACCCTAACCCTAACCCTATTACTAACCCTAATATTAAACCCTAACCCTAACCAATACCCTAAACATAACCCTCCCGCTAAACCTAACCCTAAACCGAACCCTAACCCTAACCCTAACCCTAACCCAAACCCTAACCCTAACCCTAACCCTAACCCAAAAACTAACCCTAACTCGAACCCTAACCCTAACCCTAACCCTACCCCAAACCCTAACCCTAACACTAACCCTAACCCTAACACTAACCCAAATCCTAACCCTAACATTAACCCAAACCAAAACCCTAAACCTAACTCTAATCCTAACCCTAACCCTAATCAAAACCCTAACATTAAACCTAACCCTAACCCTAACCCTAACCCAAACCCCAACCCTAACCCTAACCCTAACCCTAACACTAACACTAACCCTAACCCTAACCCTAACCGTAACACAAACCCAACCCATAACCCTAACCCTAACCCTAATCCTAACCCTAACCCTAACCCTAACCCAAACCCTAACACTAACACTAACACTAAACCTAACACTAACCCAAACCCTAACCCTAACCATAAACCAAACCAAAACTCTAACCCTGACTCTAATCCTAACCCTAACCTTAACCCTAACCCTAACCCTAACCCTAACCCAACCCTAAATCAAACCCTAACCCTAAACCTAAGCCTAACCCTTATCCTAACCCTTAACCTAACACAAAAAATAACACTAACCCTAAACCAAACCCTAACCCTAACCCTAACCCAAACCCTAACCCTAACCCTAACCCTAACGATAACCCTAACCCTAACCCTATCTCAAACACTAACCCTAACCCTAACCCAAACCCTAACCCTAACCCTAACCCTAACCCTTATCCTAACCCTAAACCTAACCCAAAAAATAACACTAACCCTAAACCAAAGCCTAATCCTAACCCTAAGCCTAACCCTTAGCCAAACCCTAACCCTTAAACAAACCCTAAACCTAAACCTAACCCTAACCCTAATCCTAACCCTAACCCTAACCCAAAAACTAACCCTAACTCGAACCCTAACCCAAACACTAATCCTAACCCTAACCCAAACCAAACCCTAACCCGAACCCTATTCCTAACCCTAACCCTAAACCTAACCTTAACCCAAACCCTAACCCAAACCCTAACCCTATCCCTAACCCTAACTCGAACCCTAACCCTAACCCAAACACTAACCCAAACCCTAACAATAACCCTAACCCTAACCCTATTCCTAACACTAACCTTAACCCTAAACCTAACCCTAACCCTAACCCTATTCCTAACACTAACCCTAAAACCTAACCCTAACCAATACCCGAAACATCACCTTCACGCTAACCCTAACCCTCACCCAACCCCTAACCCTAACCCTAAACCTAAGCAAAAACCTAAACCTAAACCTAACCCTAACCCTAACACAAATCCAAACCCTAAAACTAACCGTAACCCTAACACTAACCCAAATACTTACCCTAACATTAACCCAAACCAAAGCCCTAAATCTAACTCTAATCCTAACCCTAACACTAATCAAAACCCTTACATTAAACTTAAACCTAACCCTATCCCAAAACCTAAACGTAACCCTAATCCTAACCCTAACCCTAACCCTAACCCTAACCCTAACCCTAAACCTACTCCTAACCCTAACCCTAACCCAAAAACTAACCCTAACGATAACCCAAACCCTAACCCTAACCCAAACACTAACACTAACACTAACACTAACCCTAACACTAACCCAAACCCTAACCCTAACCCTAACTCTAATCCTAACCCTAACCCTAACCCTAACCCTAACCCTAACCCTAACTCAAACACTAAACCTTACCCTAACCCAAACCCTAACCCTAACCATAACCCTAACCCTTATCCTAACCCTAAACTTAACCCAAAATATAACACTAACCCTAAACCAAACCCTAACCCTAACCCTAATCCTAACCCTAACCCAAACCCTAACCATTACCCAAACCCTAAACCTAAACCTAACCCTAACCCTAATCCTAACCCTAACCCTAACCCAAAAACTAACCCTAACCCGAACCTTAATCCAAACCCTAATCCTAACCCTAACCCTAACCCAAACCCTAACCATAACCCTATTCCTAACCATAACCCTAAACCTAACCTTAACCCAAACACTAACCCAAACCCTAACCCTAAACCCTAACCCAAACCCTATTCCTAACCCTAACCCTAACCCTAACTTAAACTCTAACCCTAACTCTAACCTAACCCAAACCCTAACAATAACCCTAACCCTACCCCTATTCCTAAGATTCACCCTAACCCTCCCCCTACCCCTAACCCAAACCCTAACCCTTAACCAAACCCTAAACCTAAACCTAACCCTAACCCTAATCCTAACCCTAACCCTAACACAAAAACTAACCCATTCCGAACCTTAACCCAAACCCTAATCCTAACCCTAACACTAACCCAAACCCTAACCATAACCCTATTCCTAACCATAACCCTAAACCTAACCTTAACCCAAACCCTAAACCAAACCCTAACCCTAAACCCTAACCCAAACCCTATCCCTAACCCTAACCCTAACCCTAACTCAAACTCTAACCCTAACTCTAACCCTAACCCAAAACCTATACCTAACCCTAATCCAAACCCTAACCCAAACCCTAACAGTAACCCTAAACCTAACCCTATTAGTAAGACTAACCCTAACCCTAACCCTAACCCTAACCATAACCCTAACCCTATTCCTAACCCTAACATTAAACCCTAACCCATACCCAAACCCTAAACCTAAAGCTAAACCTAAACCTCACCCTAACCCTAACCCAAACCCAAACCCTAACAATAACCCTAACCCTAACACTAACCCAAATCCTAACCCTAACTTTAACCGAAACCAAAACCCTAAACCTAACTCTAATCCTAACCCTAACCCTAATCAAAACCGTAACATTAAACCTAACCCTAAACCTAACACAAAACCTAAACCTAACCCTAATCCTAACCCTAACCTAAACCCTAATCCTAACCCTAACCCTAACCCAAACCCTAACCCTAACCCTATTTCTAACCATAACCCTAAACCTAACCTTAACCCAAACACTAACCCCAACCCTAACCCAAACCCTATCCCTAACCCTAACCCTAACCCTAACTCAAACTCTAACGCTAACTCTAACCCTAACTCAAAACCTAAACCTAACCCTAATCCAAACCCTAACCCAAACCCTAACCCTAACCCTAACCCTAACCCTAACCCTAACCCTAACCCTAACCCTAACCCTAACCCAAACCCTAACCCTAACCCTAACCCTAACCCAAAAACTAACCCTAACTCGAACCCTAACCCTAACCCTAAACCTAACCCTAACCCTAACCCAAACCCTAACCCTAACCCTAACCCTAACCCAAAAACTAAACCTAACTCGAACCCTAACCCTAACCCTAACCCTAACCCAAACCCTAACCCTAACACTAACCCTAACACTAACCCAAATCCTAACCCTAACATTAACCCAAACCAAAACCCTAAACCTAACTCTAATCCTAACCCTAACCCTAATCAAAACCCTAACATTAAACCTAACCCTAAACCTAACCCAAAACCTAAACCTAACCCTAGTCCTAACCCGAACCCTAACCCTTATCCTAACCCTAAACCTAAACCTAACACAAACCCATCCCCTAACCCTAACCCTAACCCAAACCCTAACCCTAAACCTAACCCTAACTCAAACCCTAACCCTTACCCTAACCCTAACCCTAACCCAAACACTAACTCTAAATCTAACCCTAACCCTAATCCTAACCCTAACCCTAACCCAAACACTAACCCTAAATCTAACCCTAACCCTAATCCTAACCCTAACCCTAACCCAAACCCTAACCCTACATCTAACCCTAACCCAAACCCTAACCCTAAATCTAACCCTAACCCTAATCCTAACCCTAACCCTAACCCAAAAACTAACACTACCGATAACCCAAACCCTAACCCTAACGCTAACCCTAACCCAAACCCTAACACTAACACTAACACTAACCCTAACACTAACCCAAACCCTAACCCTAAACCTAAACCGAACCACAACCCTAACCCTAACTCTAATCCTAACCCTAACGCTAATAAAAACCCTAACCTTAAACCTAACCCGAAACCTAACCCAAAACCTAAACCTAACCCTAATCCTAGGCCTAACCCAAACACTAATCCTAACCCTAACCCTAACCCAAACCCTAACTCTAACCCTATTTCTAACCATAACCCTAAACCTAACCTTAACCCAAACACTAACCCCAACCCTAACCCACACCCTATCCCTATCCCTAACCCTAACCCTAACTCAAACTCTAACCCTAACTCTAACCCTAACTCAAAACCTAAACCTAACCCTAATCCAAACCCTAACCCAAACCCTAACAATAACCCTAACCCTAACCCTATTCCTAACACTAACCCTAATCCTAACCCTAACCCTAACCCTAACCCTAAACCCTTACCCTAACCAATACCCTAAACATAACCCTCACGCTAACCCTAACCCTAACCCAAAACCTAACACTAACCCTAACCCTAACCCAAACCCTAACCCTAACCCTAACCCTAACCCAAACCAAAACCCTAACCCTAACTCTAATCCTAACCCATCCCTAATCAAAACCCTAACATTAACCCTAACCCTAACCCTAACCCTATTCCTAAACTTAACCCTAAACCTAACCTTAACCCAAAACCTAACCGTAAATCTAACCCAAACCTAACCCTAACTCAAACCCTAACCCTAAGACAAACCCTAACCCTAACACTAACCCTAACCCAAACCCTAACCATAACACTAACACTCACCCTAAGACTAACCCAAAACCTAACCCTAAACCTAACCGAAACCAAAAGCCTAACCCTAAGTCTAATCCTAAGCCTAACCCTAGTCCTAACCCTAACCCTAACACTAACCCAAACCCTAAACCAAACCCTACTCCTAACTCTAACCCTAACCCTAATCGTAACCCTAAACCTAACCCTAACCCACACACAACCCCTAACTCTAACCCTAAACCTAACTCAAACCCTAACCCTAACCCTAACACAAACCCTAACCCTAAACGTAACCCTAACCCTTTTCCTAACCCAAACACAAACCCTAACAATAATCCTAACCCTAACCCTATTCCTAAACCTAACCCTAACCCTAACCCCAACCCTAATCCTAATCCTAACCCAAAAACTAACCCTAACCCTAACCCAAACCCGAACCCTAACACTAATCCTAATCCTAACCCTAACACTAACCATAACCCTAATCCTAAACCTAACCCTAACCCTAACCCTAACCCTAACCCTAACCCTAACCATTACCCAAACCCTAAACCTAAACCTAACCCTAACCCTAATCCTAACGCTAACCCTAACCCAAAAACTAACCCTAACTCGAACCCTAAGCGAAACCGTAATCCTAACCCTAACGCTAACCCAACCCCTAAACCTACCCGTATTCCTACCCCTAACCCTAAACCTAACATTAACCCAAACCCTAACCCAAAACCTAACCCTAACCCTAACCCTAACTCAAACTCTAACCCTAACTCGAACCCTAACCCTAACCCAAACACTAACCCAAACCCTAACAATAACCCTAACCCTATTCCTAACACTAAAACTAACCCTAAACCTAACCCTATTCCTAACCCTAACCCTAAACCCTAACCCTAACCAATACCCTAAACATAACCTTCACGATAACCCTAACCCTTACCCAAACCCTAACCCTAACCCTAAACCTAACCAAAAACCTAAACCTAACCCTAACCCTAACCCTAACCCAAACCCAAACCCTAACACTAACCCTAACCCTAACCCTAACTTAAACTCTAACCCTAACTCTAACCCTAACCCAAACCCTAACAATAACCCTAAACCTAACCCTATTCCTAAGATTAACCCTAACCCTAACCCTAACCCTAACCCAAACCCTAACCCTTAACCAAACCCTAAACCTAAACCTAACCCTAACCCTAATCCTAACCCTCACCCTAACCCAAAAACTAACCCATTCCGAACCTTAACCCAAACCCTAATCCTAACCCTAACACTAACCCAAACCCTAACCATAACCCTATTCCTAACCATAACCCTAAACCTAACCTTAACCCAAACCCTAAACCAAACCCTAACCCTAAACCCTAACCCAAACCCTATCCCTAACCCTAACCATAACCCTAACTCAAACTCTAACCCTAACTCTAACCCTAACCCAAAACCTATACCTAACCCTAATCCAAACCCTAACCCAAACCCTAACAATAACCCTAAACCTAACCCTATTCCTAAGACTAACCCTAACCCTAACCCTAACCCTAACCCTAACCCTATTCCTAACCCTAACATTAAACCCTAACCCTTACCCAAACCCTAAACCTAAACCTAAACCTAAACCTCACCCTAACCCTAACCCAAACCCAAACCCTAACAATAACCCTAACCCTAACACTAACCCAAATCCTAACCCTAACTTTAACCGAAACCAAAACCCTAAACCTAACTCTAATCCTAACCCTAACCCTAATCAAAACCCTAACATTAAACCTAACCCTAAACCTAACCCAAAACCTAAACCTAACCCTAATCCTAACCCTAACCTAAACCCTAATCCTAACCCTAACCCTAACCCAAACCCTAACCCTAACCCTATTTCTAACCATAACCCTAAACCTAACCTTAACCCAAACACTAACCCCAACCCTAACCAAACCCTATCCCTAACCCTAACCCTAACCCTAACTCAAACTCTAACGCTAACTCTAACCCTAACTCAAAACCTAAACCTAACCCTAATCCAAACCCTAACCCAAACCCTAACAATAACCCTAACCCTAACCCTATTCCTAACACTAACCCAAATCCTAACCCTAACCCTAACCCTAACCCTAAACCCTTACCCTAACCAATACCCTAAACATAACCCTCACGCTAACCGTAACCCTAACCCAAACCCTAACACTAACCCTAACCCTAACCCAAACCCTAAACCTAACCCTAACCCTAACCCAAACCAAAACCCTAACCCTAACTCTAATCCTAACCCATCCCTAATCAAAACCCTAACATTAACCCTAACCCTAACCCTAACCCTATTCCTAAACTTAACCCTAAACCTAACCTTAACCCAAAACGTAACCGTAAATCTAACCCAAACCTAACCCTAACTCAAACCCTAACCCTAGGACAAACCCTAACCCTAACACTAACCCTAACCCAAACCCTAACCATAACACTAACACTTACCCTAAGACTAACCCAAAACCTAACCCTAAACCTAACCGAAACCAAAAGCCTAACCCTAAGACTAATCCTAACCCTAACCCTAGTCCTAACCCTAACCCTAACACTAACACAAACCCTAAACCAAACCCTAATCCTAACTCTAACCCTAACCCTAATCGTAACTCTAAACCTAACCCTAACCCACACACAACCCCTAACTCTAACCCTAAACCTAACCGAAACCCTAACTCAAACCCTAACCCTAACCCTAACACAAACCCTAACCCTAAACCTAACCCTAACCCTTTTCCTAACCCAAACACAAACCCTAACAATAATCCTAACCCTAACCCTAATCCTAAACCTAACCCTAACCCTAACCCCAACCCTAATCCTAATCCTAACCCAAAAACTAACCCTAACCCTAACCCAAACCCGAACCCTAACACTAATCCTAATCCTAACCCTAACGCTAACCCTAACTCAAACCCTAACCCTAACCCAAACCCTAACCCTAACACTAACCATAACCCTAATCCTAAACCTAACCCTAACCCTAACCCTAACCCTAACCCTAACCCTAACCATTACCCAAACCCTAAACCTAAACCTAACCCTAACCCTAATCCTAACGCTAACCCTAACCCAAAAACTAACCCTAACTCGAACCCTAAGCCAAACCCTAATCCTAACCCTAACGCTAACCCAAACCCTAAACCTAACCGTATTCCTAACCCTAACCCTAAACCTAACATTAACCCAAACCCTAACCCAAAACCTAACCCTAACCCTAACCCTAACGCAAACTCTAACCCTATCTCGAACCCTAACCCTAACCCAAACACTAACCCAAACCCTAACAATAACCCTAAACCTATTCCTAACACTAAAACTAACCCTAAACCTAACCCTATTCCTAACCCTAACCCTAAACCCTAACCCTAACCAATACCCTAAACATAACCTTCACGATAACCCTAACCCTTACCCAAACCCTAACCCTAACCCTAAACCAAACCCTAAACCTAAACCTAACCCTAATCCTAACCCTAACCCTATTGCTAATCCTAACCCTAACCCTAACTTTAAACCAAATCCTAACCCAAACCCTAACCCTAAACCTAACCCTAACCCAAAAGCTAACCCTCACCCTAACCCTAAGACAATCCCTAATCTTAACCCTAATCCTAATCCTAACCCTAACGCTAACCCTAACCCTAACCCTAACCCTAACCCTAACCCTAACCCTAACCCAAACCCTAACCCTAACCCTAACCCTAACCCAAAAACTAACCCTAACTCGAACCCTAACCCTAACCCTAAACCTAACCCTAACCCTAACCCAAACCCTAACCCTAACCCTAACCCTAAACCAAAAACTAAACCTAACTCGAACCCTAACCCTAACCCTAACCCTAACCCAAACCCTAACCCTAACACTAACCCTAACACTAACCCAAATCCTAACCCTAACATTAACCCAAACCAAAACCCTAAACCTAACTCTAATCCTAACCCTAACCCTAATCAAAACCCTAACATTAAACCTAACCCTAAACCTAACCCAAAACCTAAACCTAACCCTAGTCCTAACCCGAACCCTAACCCTTATCCTAACCCTAAACCTAAACCTAACACAAACCCATCCCCTAACCCTAACCCTAACCCAAACCCTAACCCTAAACCTAACCCTAACTCAAACCCTAACCCTTACCCTAACCCTAACCCTAACCCAAACACTAACTCTAAATCTAACCCTAACCCTAATCCTAACCCTAACCCTAACCCAAACACTAACCCTAAATCTAACCCTAACCCTAATCCTAACCCTAACCCTAACCCAAACCCTAACCCTACATCTAACCCTAACCCAAACCCTAACCCTAAATCTAACCCTAACCCTAATCCTAACCCTAACCCTAACCCAAAAACTAACACTACCGATAACCCAAACCCTAACCCTAACGCTAACCCTAACCCAAACCCTAACACTAACACTAACACTAACCCTAACACTAACCCAAACCCTAACCCTAAACCTAAACCGAACCACAACCCTAACCCTAACTCTAATCCTAACCCTAACGCTACTAAAAACCCTAACCTTAAACCTAACCCGAAACCTAACCCAAAACCTAAACCTAACCCTAATCCTAACCCTAACCCAAACACTAATCCTAACCCTAACCCTAACCCAAACCCTAACTCTAACCCTATTTCTAACCACAACCCTAAACCTAACCTTAACCCAAACACTAACCCCAACCCTAACCCACACCCTATCCCTATCCCTAACCCTAACCCTAACTCAAACTCTAACCCTAACTCTAACCCTAACTCAAAACCTAAACCTAACCCTAATCCAAACCCTAACCCAAACCCTAACAATAACCCTAACCCTAACCCTATTCCTAACACTAACCCTAATCCTAACCCTAACCCTAACCCTAACCCTAAACCCTTACCCTAACCAATACCCTAAACATAACCCTCACGCTAACCCTAACCCTAACCCAAAACCTAACACTAACCCTAACCCTAACCCAAACCCTAACCCTAACCCTAACCCTAACCCAAACCAAAACCCTAACCCTAACTCTAATCCTAACCCATCCCTAATCAAAACCCTAACATTAACCCTAACCCTAACCCTAACCCTATTCCTAAACTTAACCCTAAACCTAACCTTAACCCAAAACCTAACCGTAAATCTAACCCAAACCTAACCCTAACTCAAACCCTAACCCTAAGACAAACCCTAACCCTAACACTAACCCTAACCCAAACCCTAACCATAACACTAACACTCACCCTAAGACTAACCCAAAACCTAACCCTAAACCTAACCGAAACCAAAAGCCTAACCCTAAGTCTAATCCTAAGCCTAACCCTAGTCCTAACCCTAACCCTAACACTAACCCAAACCCTAAACCAAACCCTACTCCTAACTCTAACCCTAACCCTAATCGTAACCCTAAACCTAACCCTAACCCACACACAACCCCTAACTCTAACCCTAAACCTAACTCAAACCCTAACCCTAACCCTAACACAAACCCTAACCCTAAACGTAACCCTAACCCTTTTCCTAACCCAAACACAAACCCTAACAATAATCCTAACCCTAACCCTATTCCTAAACCTAACCCTAACCCTAACCCCAACCCTAATCCTAATCCTAACCCAAAAACTAACCCTAACCCTAACCCAAACCCGAACCCTAACACTAATCCTAATCCTAACCCTAACACTAACCATAACCCTAATCCTAAACCTAACCCTAACCCTAACCCTAACCCTAACCCTAACCCTAACCATTACCCAAACCCTAAACCTAAACCTAACCCTAACCCTAATCCTAACGCTAACCCTAACCCAAAAACTAACCCTAACTCGAGCCCTAAGCGAAACCCTAATCCTAACCCTAACGCTAACCCAAACCCTAAACCTAACCGTATTCCTAACCCTAACCCTAAACCTAACATTAACCCAAACCCTAACCCAAAACCTAACCCTAACCCTAACCCTAACTCAAACTCTAACCCTAACTCGAACCCTAACCCTAACCCAAACACTAACCCAAACCCTAACAATAACCCTAACCCTATTCCTAACACTAAAACTAACCCTAAAC
>JAJHUQ010000041.1:1480000-1512500 GCA_035773235.1 Eospalax fontanierii | reverse complement strand
ACATTAACCCAAACCCTAACAATAACCCTAACCCTATTCCTAACACTAAAACTAACCCTAAACCTAACCCTATTCCTAACCCTAAACCTAAACCCTAACCCTAACCAATACCCTAAATATAACCTTCACGATAACCCTAACCCTTACCCAAACCCTAACCCTAACCCTAAACCTAACCAAAAACCTAAACCTAACCCTAACCCTAACCCACACCCAAACCCAAACCCTAACACTAACCCTAACCCTAACACTAACCCAAATCCTAACCCTAACATTAATCCAAACCAAAACCCTAAACCTAACTCTAATCCTAACCCTAACCCTAATCAAAACCCTAACATTAAACCTAACCCTAAACCTAACCCAAAACCTAAACCTAACCCTAGTCCTAACCCGAACCCTAACCCTTATCCTAACCCTAAACCTAAACCTAACACAAACCCATCCCCTAACCCTAACCCTAACCCAAACCCTAACCCTAAACCTAACCCTAACTCAAACCCTAACCCTTACCCTAACCCTAACCCTAACCCAAACACTAACTCTAAATCTAACCCTAACCCTAATCCTAACCCTAACCCTAACCCAAACCCTAACCCTAAATCTAACCCTAACCCAAACCCTAACCCTAAATCTAACCCTAACCCTAATCCTAACCCTAACCCTAACCCAAAAACTAACACTACCGATAACCCAAACCCTAACCCTAACGCTAACCCTAACCCAAACCCTAACACTAACACTAACACTAACCCTAACACTAACCCAAACCCTAACCCTAAACCTAAACCGAACCACAACCCTAACCCTAACTCTAATCCTAACCCTAACGCTAATAAAAACCCTAACCTTAAACCTAACCCGAAACCTAACCCAAAACCGAAACCTAACCCTAATCCTAACCCTAACCCAAACACTAATCCTAACCCTAACCCTAACCCAAACCCTAACTCTAACCCTATTTCTAACCATAACCCTAAACCTAACCTTAACCCAAACACTAACCCCAACCCTAACCCACACCCTATCCCTATCCCTAACCCTAACCCTAACTCAAACTCTAACCCTAACTCTAACCCTAACTCAAAACCTAAACCTAACCCTAATCCAAACCCTAACCCAAACCCTAACAATAACCCTAACCCTAACCCTATTCCTAACACTAACCCTAATCCTAAACCTAACCCTAACCCTATTCCTAACCCTAACCCTAAACCCTTACCCTAACCAATACCCTAAACATAACCCTCACGCTAACCCTAACCCTAACCCAAACCCTAACACTAACCCTAACCCTAACCCAAACCCTAACCCTAACCCTAACCCTAACCCAAACCAAAACCCTAACCCTAACTCTAATCCTAACCCTAACCCTAATCAAAACCCTAACATTAACCCTAACCCTAACCCTAACCCTATTCCTAAACTTAACCCTAAACCTAACCTTAACCCAAAACCTAAACGTAAATCTAACCCAAACCTAACCCTAACTCAAACCCTAACCCTAAGACAAACCCTAAACCTAACACTAACCCTAACCCAAACCCTAACGCTAACACTAACACTTACCCTAAGACTAACCCAAAACCTAACCCTAAACCTAACCGAAACCAAAAGCCTAACCCTAAGTCTAATCCTAACCCTAACCCTAGTCCTAACCCTAACCCTAACACTAACCCAAACCCTAAACCAAACCCTAATCCTAACTCTAACCCTAACCATAATCGTAACCCTAAACCTAACCCTAACCCACACCCAACCCCTAACTCTAACCCTAAACATAACCGAAACCCTAACTCAAACCCTAACCCTAACCCTAACACAAACCCTAACCCTAAACCTAACCGTAACCCTTTTCCTAACCCTAACACAAACCCTAACAATAATCCTAACCCTAACCCTATTCCTAAACCTAACCCTAACCCTAACCCTAACCCTAATCCTAATCCTCACCCTAACCCAAAAACTAACCCTAACCCTAACCCAAATCCTAACCCTAACGCTAATCCTAATCCTAACCCTAACTCAAACCCAAACCCTAACCCAAACCCTAACCCTAACCCAAACCCTAACCCTTACCCAAACCCTAAACCTAACCCTAAACCTAACCCTAATCCTAACCCTAACCCTAACCCAAAAACTAACCCTAACCCGAACCCTAACCGAAACACTAATCCTAACCCTAACCCTAACCCAAACCCTAACCCTAACCCTAACCCTATTTCTAACCATAACCCTAAACCTAACTTTAACCCAAACACTAACCCCAACCCTAACCCAAACCCTATCCCTAACCCTAACCCTAACCCTAACTCAAACTCTAACCCTAACTCTAATCCTAACTCAAAACCTAAACCTAACCCTAATCCAAACCCTAACACTAACCCTAGTCATAACCCTAACCATAACCCTATTCCTAACCCTAACCCTAAACCCTTACCCTAACCAATACCCTAAACATAACCCTCACGCTAACCCTAACCCTAACCCAAACCCTAACACTAACCATAACCCTAACCCAAACCCTAACCCTAACCCTAACCCTAACCCAAACCAAAGCCCTAACCCTAACTCTAATCCTAACCCTAACCCTAATCAAAACCCTAACATTAACCCTAACACTAACCCTAACCCTATTCCTAAACTTAACCCTAAACCTAACCTTAACCCAAAACATAACCGTAAATCTAACCCAAACCTAACCCTAACTCAGGCCCAAACCCTAAGACAAACCCTAACCCTAACCCTATCACTAACACTATTCCTACCACTAACCCTACCCCTAACCCTAACCCTAACCCTAACCCTAACACTATTGCTAACACTAACCCTAAATCCTTACCCTAACCAATACCCTAAACATAACACTCACGCTAACCCTAACCCTAACCCAAACCCTAACACTAACCCTAACCCTAACCCAAACCCTAACCCTAACCCAAACCCTAACCCAAACCAAAATCCTAACCCTAACTCTAATCCTAACCCTAACCCTAATCAAAACCCTAACATTAACCCTAACCCTAACCCTATTCCTAACATTAACACTAAACCTAACCTTAACCCAAAACCTAACCGTAAATCTAAACCAAAACCTCACCCTAACTCAAACCCTACCCCTAAGACAAATCCTAACCCTATCCCTAACCCTAATCCTAACCCTAACCCTAACACTAACCCAAACCCTAAACCTAACCCTAATCATAACTCTAACCCTAACCTTAATCGTAACCCTAAACCTAAACCTAACCCACACCCAACGACTAACTCTAACCCTAACCCTAACCGAAACGCTAACTCAAACCCTGACCCTAACCCTAACCCAAACCCTAACCCTAAACCTAACCCTAACCCTTTTCCTAACCCTAACACAAACCCTAACAATAATCCTAACCCTAACCCTATTCCTAAACCTAACCTTAACCCTAACCCTAACCCTAATCCTAAACCTAACCCAAACCCAAAAACTAACCCTAACCCTAACCCAAACCCTAACCCTAACACTAATCCTAATCCTAACCCTAACGCTAACCCTAACTGAAACCCTAACCCTAACCCAAAACCTAACTCTAACACTAACCATAACCCTAATCCTAAACCTAACACTAACCCTAACCCTAACCCTAACCCTAACCCTAACCCAAACCCTAACCCATACCCAAACCCTAAACCTAAACCTAACCCTAACCCTAATCCTAACGCTAACCCTAACCCAAAAACTAACCCTATTCCTAACCCTAACCCTAAACCTAACATTAACCCAAACCCTAACCAAAAACCTATCCCTAACCCTAACCCTAACTCAAACTCTAACCCAAACTCGAACCCTAACCCTAACCCAAACACTAACCCAAACCCTAACAATAACCCTAACCCTATTCCTAACACTAACCCTAACCCTAAAACTAACCCTATTCCAAACCCTAACCCTAAACCCTAACCCTAACCAATACCCTAAACATAACCTTCACGATAACCCTAACCCTTACCCAAAACCTAACCCTAACCCTAAACCTAACCAAAAACCTAAACCTAACCCTAACCCTAACCCACACCCAAACCCAAACCCTAACACTAACCCTAACCCTAACACTAACCCAAATCCTAACCCTAACATTAATCCAAACCAAACCCTAAACCTAACTCTAATCCTAACCCTAACCCTAATCAAAACCCTAACATTAAACCTAACCCTAAACCTAACCCAAAACCTTAACCTAACCCTAGTCCTAACCCGAACCCTAACCCTTATCCTAACCCTAAACCTAACCCTAACACAAACCCATCCCCTAACCCTAACCCTAACCCAAACCCTAACCCTAAACCTAACCCTAACTCAAACCCTAACCCTTACCCTAACCCTAACCCTAGCCCAAACACTAACCCTAAATCGAACCCTAACCCTAATCCTAACCCTAACCCTAACCCAAACCCTCACCCTACATCTAACCCTAACCCAAACCCTAACCCTAAATCTAACCCTAACCCTAATCCTAACCCTAACCCTAACACAAAAACTAACACTACCGATAACCCAAACCCTCACCCTAACGCTAACCCTAACCCAAACCCGAACACTAACACTAACACTAACCCTAGCACTAACCCAAACCCTAACCCTAAACCTAAACCGAACCACAACCCTAACCCTAACTCTAATCGTAACCCTAACGCTAATAAAAACCCTAACCTTAAACCTAACCCGAAACCTAACCTAAAACCTAAACCTAACCCTAATCCTAACCCTAACCCAAACACTAATCCTAACCCTAACCCTAACCCAAACCCTAACTCTAACCCTATTTCTAACCATAACCCTAAACCTAACCTTAACCCAAACACTAACCCCAACCCTAACCCAAACCCTATCCCTAACCCTAACCCTAACCCTAACTCAAACTCTAACCCTAACTCTAACCCTAACTCAAAACCTAAACCTAACCCTAACCCTAACCCTAACCCTAACAATAACCCTAACCCTAACCCTATTCCTAACACTAACCCTAAACCCTTACCCTAACCAATACCCTAAACATAACCCTCACGCTAACCCTAACCCTAACCCAAACCCTAACACTAACCCTAACCCTAACCCAAACCCTAACCCTAACCCTAACCCTAACCCAAACCAAAACCCTAACCCTAACTCTAATCCTAACCCTAACCCTAACCAAAACCCTAACATTAACCCTAACCCTAACCCTAACCCTATTCCTAAACTTAACCCAAACCCTAACCCTAAACCTAACCCTAACCCTTATTCTAACCCTAAACCTAACCCAAAAAATAACACTAACCCTAAACCAAACCCTAACCCTAACCCTAACCCTAAACCTAACCCAAACCCTAACCCTTACCCAAAACCTAAACCTAATCCTAAACCTAACCCTAATCCTAACCCTAACACTAACTCAAAAACTAAACCTAACACGAATCCTAACCGAAACTCTAATCCTAATCCTAACCCTAACCCAAACCCTAACCCTAACCCTATTCCTAACCATAACCCTAAACCTAACCTTAAACCAAACCCTAATCCAAACCCTAACCCTAAACCCTAACCCAAACCCTATCCCTAACCCTTACCCTAACCCTAACTCAAACTCTAACCCTAACCCAAAACCTAAACCTAATCATAATCCAAACCCTAACCCAAACCCTAACAATAACCCTAACCCTATTCCTAACACTAACCCTAACTCTAACCCTAACCCTAACTCTATTCTAACCCTAACCCTAAAAACCAACCCTAACGAATACCCTAAACATAACCCTCACCGTAACCCTATCCCTAAACCAAAACCTAACCCTAACGCTAACCCTAACAAAAACCCTAACCCTAAACGTAAACCAAAAACTAACCCTAACTCGAACCGTAAGCCAAACCCTAATCCTAATCCTAACCCTAACCCTAACACTAACCCAAACCCTAACCCTTACCCAAACCCTAAACCTAACCCTAATCCTAAACCTAACCCTAACTCAAAAACTAACCCTAACCCGAACCCTAACCGAAACCCTAATCCTAACCCTAACCCTAACCCAAAACCTAACCCTAACCCTAACCCTAACCCTATTTCTAACCATAACCCTAAACCTAACCTTAACCCAAACACTAACCCCAACCCTAACCCAAACCCTATCCCTAACCCTAACCCTAACCCTAACTCAAACTCTAACCCTAACTCTAACCCTAACTCAAAACCTAAACCTAACCCTAAACCAAACCCTAACCCAAACCCTAACAATAACACTAACCCTAACCATAACCCTAAACCTAAACTTAAACCAAACCCTAACCCAAACCCTAACCCTAAACCCTAACCCAAACCCTATCCCTAACCCTTACCCTAACCCTAACTCAAACTCTAACCCTAACTCTAACCCTAACCCAAAACCTAAACCTAACCATAATCCAAACCCTAACCCAAACCCTAACAATAACCCTAACCCTAACCCTATTCCTAACACTAACCCTAACTCTAACCCTAACCCTAACTCTATTCTAACCCTAACCCTAAACCCAAACCCTAACGAATACCCTAAACATAACGCTCACCCTAACCCTAACCCTAACCCAAAACCTAACCCTAACGCTCACCCTAACAAAAACCCTAACCCTAAACCTAAACCAAAAACTAACCCTAACTCGAACCCTAACCCAAACCCTAATCCTAATCCTAACCCTAACCCTAACCCTAACCCTAACGCTAACCCAAACCATAAACCTAACCCTATTCCTAACCCTAACATTAACCTAACCTTAACCCAATCCCTAACCCAAAACCCAACCCTAACCCTAACCCTAACTCAAACTCTAACCCTAACTCGAACCCTAACCCTAACCCAAACACTAACCCAAATCCTAACAATAACCCTAACCCTATTCCTAACACTAACCCTAACCCTAAACCTAACCCTATTCCTAACCCTAACCCTAAACCCTAACCCTAACCAATACCCTAAACATAACCTTCCCGAAAACCCTAACCCTAACCCAAACCCTAACCCTAACCCTAAACCTAACCAAAAACCTAAACCTAACCCTCACCCTAACCCTAACCCAAACCCAAAAAGTAACACTAACCCTAACCCTAACACTAACCCAAATCCTAACCCTAACATTAACCCAAACCAAAACCCTAAACCTAACTCTAATCCTAACCCTAACCCTAATCAAAACCCTAACATTAAATCTAACCCTAAACCTAACCCAAAACCTAAACATAAACCTAATCCTAACCCTAACCCTAACCCTAATCCTAACCCTAACCCTAACACAAACCCATCCCCTAACCCTAACCCTAACCCAAACCCTAACCGTAACCCAACCCTAACTCAAACCCTAAACCTAACGCTAACCCAAACCCTAACCCTAAACCTAACCCTAACCCTTATTCTAACCCTAAACCTAACCCAAAAAATAACACTAACCCTAAACCAAACCCTAACCCTAACCCTAACCCTAAACCTAACCCAAACCCTAACCCTTACACAAAACCTAAACCTAACCCTAAACCTAACCCTAATCCTAACCCTAACACTAACTCAAAAACTAACCCTAACCCGAACCCTAATCGAAACTCTAATCCTAACCCTAACCCTAACCCTAACCCTAACCCTAACCCTAACCCTTACCCAAAACCTAAACCTAACCCTAAACCTAACCCTAATCCTAACCCTAACACTAACTCAAAAACTAACCCTAACCCGAAACCTAACCGAAACTCTAATCCTAACCCTAACCCTAACCCAAACCCTAACCCTAACCCTATTCCTAACCATAACCCTAAACCTAACCTTAAAACAAACCCTAACCCAAACCCTAACCCTAAACCCTAACCCAAACCCTATCCCTAACCCTTACCCTAACCCTCACTCAATCTCTAACCCTAACCCAAAACCTAAACCTAATCATAATCCAAACCCTAACCCAAACCCTAACAATAAACCTAACCCTAACCCTATTCCTAACACTAACCCTAACTCTAACCCTAACCCTAACTCTATTCTAACCCTAAACCTAAAAACCAACCCTAACGAATACCCTAAACATAACCCTCACCCTAACCCTAACCCTAAACCAAAACCTAACCCTAACGCTAACCCTAACAAAAACCCTAACCCTAAACGTAAACCAAAAACTAACCCTAACTCGAACCCCAACCCAAACCCTAATCCTAATCCTAACCCTAACCCTAACCCTAACCCTAACCCAAACCCTAACCCTTACCCAAACCCTAAACCTAACCCTAATCCTAACCCTAACCCTACCTCAAAACTTAACCCTAACCCGAAACCTAACCGAAACCCTACTCATAACCCTCACCCTAACCCACACCCTAACCCTAAACCTAACCCTAACCCTATTTCTAACCATAACCCTAAACCTAACCTTAACCCAAACACTAACCCCAACCCTAACCCAAACCCTATCCCTAACCCTAACCCTAACCCTAACTCAAACTCTAACCCTAACTCTAACCCTAACTCAAAACCTAAACCTAACCCTAATCCAAACACTAACCCAAACCCTAACAATAACACTAACCCTAACCATAACCCTAAACCTAACCTTAAACCAAACCCTAACCCAAACCCTAACCCTAAACCCTAACCCAAACCCTATCCCTAACCCTTACCCTAACCCTAACTCAAACTCTAACCCTAACTCTAACCCTAACCCAAAACCTAAACCTAACCATAATCCAAACCCTAACCCAAACCCTAACAATAACCCTAACCCTAACCCTATTCCTAACACTAACCCTAACTCTAACCCTAACCCTAACTCTATTCTAACCCTAACCCTAAACCCAAACCCTAACGAATACCCTAAACATAACGCTCACCCTAACCCTAACCCTAACCCAAAACCTAACCCTAACGCTCACCCTAACAAAAACCCTAACCCTAAACCTAAACCAAAAACTAACCCTAACTCGAACCCTAACCCAAACCCTAATCCTAATCCTAACCCCCTAACCCTAACCCTAACCCTAACCCTAACCCTAACCCAAACCCTAACCCTTACCTAAACCCTAAACCTAACCCTAAACCTAACCCTAATCCTAACTCTAACCCTAACTCAAAAACTAACCCTAACCCGAACCCTAACCGAAACTCTAATCCTAACCCTAACCCTAACCCAAACCCTAACCCTAACCCTAACCCTAACCCTATTTCTAACCATAACCCTAAACCTAACTTTATCCCAAACAATAACCCCAACCCTAACCCAAACCCTATCCCTAACCCTAACCCTAACCCTAACTCAAACTCTAACCCTAACTCTAATCCTAACTCAAAACCTAAACCTAACCCTAATCCAAACCCTAACACTAACCCTAGTCCTAACCCTAACCCTAACCCTATTCCTAACCCTAACCCTAAACCCTTACCCTAACCAATACCATAAACATAACCCTCACGCTAACCCTAACCCTAACCCAAACCCTAACACTAACCATAACCCTAACCCAAACCCTAACCCTAACACTAACCCTAACCCAAACCCTAACCATAACACTAACACTTACCCTAAGACTAACCCAAAACCTAACCCTAAACCTAACCGAAACCAAAAGCCTAACCCTAAGTCTAATCCTAAGCCTAACCCTAGTCCTAACCCTAACCCTAACACTAACCCAAACCCTAAACCAAACCCTAATCCTAACTCTAACCCTAACCCTAATCGTAACTCTAAACCTAACCCTAACCCACACACAACCCCTAACTCTAACCCTAAACCTAACCCAAACCCTAACTCAAACCCTAACCCTAACCCTAACACAAACCCTAACCCTAAACCTAACCCTAACCCTTTTCCTAACCCAAACACAAACCCTAACAATAATCCTAACCCTAACCCTATTCCTAAACCTAACCCTAACCCTAACCCCTACCCTAATCCTAATCCTAACCCAAAAACTAACCCTAACCCTAACCCAAACCCGAACCCTAACACTAATCCTAATCCAAACCCTAACGCTAACCCTAACTCAAACCCTAACCCTAACCCAAACCCTAACCCTAACACTAACCATAACCCTAATCCTAAACCTAACCCTAACCCTAACCCTAACCCTAACCCTAACCCTAACCATTACCCAAACCCTAAACCTAAACCTAACCCTAACCCTAATCCTAACGCTAACCCTAACCCAAAAACTAACCCTAACTCGAGCCCTAAGCGAAACCCTAATCCTAACCCTAACGCTAACCCAAACCCTAAACCTAACCGTATTCCTAACCCTAACCCTAAACCTAACATTAACCCAAACCCTAACCCAAAACCTAACCCTAACCCTAACCCTAACTCAAACTCTAACCCTAACTCGAACCCTAACCCTAACCCAAACACTAACCCAAACCCTAACAATAACCCTAACCCTATTCCTAACACTAAAACTAACCCTAAACCTAACCCTATTCCTAACCCTAACCCTCAACCCTAACCCTAACCAATACCCTAAACATAACCTTCACGATAACCCTAACCCTTACCCAAACCCTAACCCTAACCCTAAACCTAACCAAAAACCTAAACCTAACCCTAACCCTAACCCTAACCCAAACCCAAACCCTAACACTAACCCTAACCCTAACCCTAACTTAAACTCTAACCCTAACTCTAACCCTAACCCAAACCCTAACAATAACCCTAAACCTAACCCTATTCCTAAGACTAACGCTAACCCTAACCCTAACCCTAACCCAAACCCTAAGCCTTAACCAAACCCTAAACCTAAACCTAACCCTAACCCTAATCCTAACCCTAACCCTAACCCAAAAACTAACCCATTCCGAACCTTAACCCAAACCCTAATCCTAACCCTAACACTAACCCAAACCCTAACCATACCCTTATTCCTAACCATAACCCTAAACCTAACCTTAACCCAAACCCTAAACCAAACCCTAAACCTAAACCCTAACCCAAACCCTATCCCTAACCCTAACCCTAACCCTAACTCAAACTCTAACCCTAACTCTAACCCTAACCCAAAACCTATACCAAACCCTAATCCAAACCCTAACCCAAACCCTAACAATAACCCTAAACCTAACCCTATTCCTAAGACTAACCCTAACCCTAACCATAACCCTAACCCTATTCCTAACCCTAACATTAAACCCTAACCCTTACCCAAACCCTAAACCTAAACCTAAACCTAACCCTCACCCTAACCCTAAACCCTTACCCTAACCAATACCCTAAACATAACCCTCACGCTAACCCTAACCCTAACCCAAACCCTAACACTAACCCTAACCCTAACCCAAACCCTAACCCTAACCCTAACCCTAACCCAAACCAAAACCCTAACCCTAACTCTAATCCTAACCCATCCCTAATCAAAACCCTAACATTAACCCTAACCCTAACCCTAACCCTATTCCTAAACTTAACCCTAAACCTAACCTTAACCCAAAACCTAACCGTAAATCTAACCCAAACCTAACCCTAACTCAAACCCTAACCCTAAGACAAACCCTAACCCTAACACTAACCCTAACCCAAACCCTAACCATAACACTAACACTCACCCTAAGACTAACCCAAAACCTAACCCTAAACCTAACCGAAACCAAAAGCCTAACCCTAAGTCTAATCCTAAGCCTAACCCTAGTCCTAACCCTAACCCTAACACTAACCCAAACCCTAAACCAAACCCTAATCCTAACTCTAACCCTAACCCTAATCGTAACCCTAAACCTAACCCTAACCCACACACAACCCCTAACTCTAACCCTAAACCTACCCGAACCCCTAACTCAGACCCTAACCCTAACCCTAACCCATACCCTAACGCTAAACGTAACCCTAACCCTTTTCCTAACCCAAACACAAACCCTAACAATAATCCTAACCCTAACCCTATTCCTAAACCTAACCCTAACCCTAACCCCAACCCTAATCCTAATCCTAACCCAAAAACTAACCCTAACCCTAACCCAAACCCGAACCCTAACACTAATCCTAATCCTAACCCTAACACTAACCATAACCCTAATCCTAAACCTAACCCTAACCCTAACCCTAACCCTAACCCTAACCCTAACCATTACCCAAACCCTAAACCTAAACCTAACCCTAACCCTAATCCTAACGCTAACCCTAACCCAAAAACTAACCCTAAATCGAACCCTACGCGAAACCCTAATCCTAACCCTAACGCTAAACCAAACCCCAAACCTAACCGCATTCCTAAACCTAACCCTAAACCTAACATTAACCCAAACCCTAACCCAAAACCTAACCCTAACCCTAACCCTAACTCAAACTCTAACCCTAACTCGAACCCTAACCCTAACCCAAACACTAACCCAAACCCTAACAATAACCCTAACCCTATTCCTAACACTAAAACTAACCCTAAACCTAACCCTATTCCTAACCCTAACCCTAAACCCTAACCCTAACCAATACCCTAAACATAACCTTCACGATAACCCTAACCCTTACCCAAACCCTAACCCTAACCCTAAACCTAACCAAAAACCTAAACCTAACCCTAACCCTAACCCTAACCCAAACCCAAACCCTAACACTAACCCTAACCCTAACCCTAACTTAAACTCTAACCCTAACTCTAACCCTAACCCAAACCCTAACAATAACCCTAAACCTAACCCTATTCCTAAGATTAACCCTAACCCTAACCCTAACCCTAACCCAAACCTTAACCCTTAACCAAACCCTAAACCTAAACCTAACCCTAACCCTAATCCTAACCCTAACCCTAACCCAAAAACTAACCCATTCCGAACCTTAACCCAAACCCTAATCCTAACCCTAACACTAACACAAACCCTAACCATAACCCTATTCCTAACCATAACCCTAAACCTAACCTTAAACCAAACCCTAACCCAAACCCTAACCCTAAACCCTAACCCAAACCCTATCCCTAACCCTTACCCTAACCCTAACTCAAACTCTAACCCTAACTCTAACCCTAACCCAAAACCTAAACCTAACCATAATCCAAACCCTAAACCAAACCCTAACAATAACCCTAACCCTAACCCTATTCCTAACACTAACCCTAACTCTAACCCTAACCCTAACTCTATTCTAACCCTAACCCTAAACCCAAACCCTAACGAATACCCTAAACATAACGCTCACCCTAACCCTAACCCTAACCCAAAACCTAACCCTAACGCTCACCCTAACAAAAACCCTAACCCTAAACCTAAACCAAAAACTAACCCTAACTCGAACCCTAACCCAAACCCTAATCCTAATCCTAACCCTAACCCTAACCCTAACCCTAACCCTAACCCAAACCCTAACCCTTACCCAAACCCTAAACCTAACCCTAAACCTAACCCTAATCCTAACCCTAACCCTAACTCAAAAACTAACCCTAACCCGAACCCTAACCATAACCCTAACCCTAACCCTAACCCAAACCCTAACCCTAACCCTAACCCTAACCCTATTTCTAACCATAACCCTAAACCTAACTTTAACCCAAACACTAACCCCAACCCTAACCCAAACCCTATCCCTAACCCTAACCCTAACCCTAACTCAAACTCTAACCCTAACTCTAATCCTAACTCAAAACCTAAACCTAACCCTAATCCAAACCCTAACACTAACCCTAGTCCTAACCCTAACCCTAACCCTATTCCTAACCCTAACCCTAAACCCTTACCCTAACCAATACCCTAAACATAACCCTCATGCTAACCCTAACCCTAACCCAAACCCTAACACTAACCATAACCCTAACCCAAACCCTAACCCTAACCCTAACCCTAACCCAAACCAAAGCCCTAACCCTAACTCTAATCCTAACCCTAACCCTAATCAAAACCCTAACATTAACCCTAACCCTAACCCTAACCCTATTCCTAAACTTAACCCTAAACCTAACCTTAACCCAAAACATAACCGTAAATCTAACCCAAACCTAACCCTAACTCAAACCCTAACCCTAAGACAAACCCTAACCCTAACCCTAACACTAACACTATTCCTAACACTAACCCTAACCCTAACCCTAACCCTAACCCTAACACTATTCCTAACACTAACCCTAAATCCTTACCCTAACCAATACCCTAAACATAACACTCACGCTAACCCTAACCCTAACCCAAACCCTAACACTAACCCTAACCCTAACCCAAACCCTAACCCTAACCCAAACCAAAATCCTAACCCTAACTCTAATCCTAACCCTAACCCTAATCAAAACCCTAACATTAACCCTAACCCTAACCCTATTCCTAACATTAACACTAAACCTAACCTTAACCCAAAACCTAACCGTAAATCTAAACCAAACCCTAACCCTAACTCAAACCCTACCCCTAAGACAAATCCTAACCCTATCCCTAACCCTAATCCTAACCCTAACCCTAACACTAACCCAAACCCTAAACCTAACCCTAATCATAACTCTAACCCTAACCTTAATCGTAACCCTAAACCTAAACCTAACCCACACCCAACGACTAACTCTAACCCTAACCCTAACCGAAACCCTAACTCAAACCCTGACCCTAACCCTAACCCAAACCCTAACCCTAAACCTAACCCTAACCCTTTTCCTAACCCTAACACAAACCCTAACAATAATCCTAACCCTAACCCTATTCCTAAACCTAACCTTAACCCTAACCCTAACCCTAATCCTAAACCTAACCCAAACCCAAAAACTAACCCTAACCCTAACCCAAACCCTAACCCTAACACTAATCCTAATCCTAACCCTAACGCTAACCCTAACTGAAACCCTAACCCTAACCCAAACCCTAACTCTAACACTAACCATAACCCTAATCCTAAACCTAACACTAACCCTAACCCTAACCCTAACCCTAACCCTAACCCAAACCCTAACCCATACCCAAACCCTAAACCTAAACCTAACCCTAACCCTAATCCTAACGCTAACCCTAACCCAAAAACTAACCCTATTCCTAACCCTAACCCTAAACCTAACATTAACCCAAACCCTAACCAAAAACCTAACCCTAACCCTAACCCTAACTCAAACTCTAACCCTAACTCGAACCCTAACCCTATCCCAAACACTAACCCAAACCCTAACTATAACCCTAACCCTATTCCTAACACTAACCCTAACCCTAAACCTAACCCTATTCCTAACCCTAACCCTAATCCCTAACGCTAACCAATACCCTAAACATAACCTTCACGATAACCCTAACCCTTACCCAAACCCTAACCCTATCCCTAAACCTAACCAAAAACCTAAACCTAACCCTAACCCTAACCCACACCCAAACCCAAACCCTAACACTAACCCTAACCCTAACACTAACCCAAATCCTAACCCTAACATTAATCCTAACCAAAACCCTAAACCTAACTCTAATCCTAACCCTAACCCTAATCAAAACCCTAACATTAAACCTAACCCTAAACCTAACCCAAAACCTAAACCTAACCCTAGTCCTAACCCGAACCCTAACCCTTATCCTAACCCTAAACCTAACCCTAACACAAACCCATCCCCTAACCCTAACCCTAACCCAAACCCTAACCCTAAACCTAACCCTAACTCAAACCCTAACCCTTACCCTAACCCTAACCCTAACCCAAACACTAACCCTAAATCTAACCCTAACCCTAATCCTAACCCTAACCCTAACCCAAACCCTAACCCTAAATCTAACCCTAACCCAAACCCTAACCCTAAATCTAACCCTAACCCTAATCCTAACCCTAACCCTAACCCAAAAACTAACACTACCGATAACCCAAACCCTAACCCTAACGCTAACCCTAACCCAAACCCTAACACTAACACTAACACTAACCCTAACACTAACCCAAACCCTAACCCTAAACCTAAACCGAACCACAACCCTAACCCTAACTCTAATCGTAACCCTAATGCTAATAAAAACCCTAACCTTAAACCTAACCCGAAACCTAACCCAAAACCTAAACCTAACCCTAATCCTAACCCTAACCCAAACACTAATCCTAACCCTAACCCTAACCCAAACCCTAACTCTAACCCTATTTCTAACCATAACCCTAAACCTAACCTTAACCCAAACACTAACCCCAACCCTAACCCAAACCCTATCCCTAACCCTAACCCTAAACCTAACTCAAACTCTAACCCTAACTCTAACCCTAACTCAAAACCTAAACCTAACCCTAATCCAAACCCTAACCCAAACCCTAACAATAACCCTAACCCTAACCCTATTCCTAACACTAACCCTAATCCTAAACCTAACCCTAACCCTATTCCTAACCCTAACCCTAAACCCTTACCCTAACCAATACCCTAAACATAACCCTCACGCTAACCCTAACCCTAACCCAAACCCTAACACTAACCCTAACCCAAACCCAAACCCTAACCCTAACCCTAACCCTAACCCAAACCAAAACCCTAACCCTAACTCTAATCCTAACCCTAACCCTAACCAAAACCCTAACATTAACCCTAACCCTAACCCTAACCCTATTCCTAAACTTAACCCTAAACCTAACCTTAACCCAAAACCTAACCGTAAATCTAACCCAAACCTAACCCTAACTCAAACCCTAACCCTAAGACAAACCCTAAACCTAACACTAACCCTAACCCAAACCCTAACGCTAACACTAACACTTACCCTAAGACTAACCCAAAACCTAACCCTAAACCTAACCGAAACCAAAAGCCTAACCCTAAGTCTAATCCTAACCCTAACCCTAGTCCTAACCCTAACCCTAACACTAACCCAAACCCTAAACCAAACCCTAATCCTAACTCTAACCCTAACCATAATCGTAACCCTAAACCTAACCCTACCCACACCCAACCCCTAACTCTAACCCTAAACATAACCGAAACCCTAACTCAAACCCTAACCCTAACCCTAACACAAACCCTAACCCTAAACCTAACCGTAACCCTTTTCCTAACCCTAACACAAACCCTAACAATAATCCTAACCCTAACCCTATTCCTAAACCTAACCCTAACCCTAACCCTAACCCTAATCCTAATCCTCACCCTAACCCAAAAACTAACCCTAACCCTAACCCAAATCCTAACCCTAACACTAATCCTAATCCTAACCCTAACTCAAACCCAAACCCTAACCCAAACCCTAACCCTAACCCAAACCCTAACCCTTACCCAAACCCTAAACCTAAACCTAACCCTAACCCTAATCCTAACCCTAACCCTAACCCAAAAACTAACCCTAACTCGAACCCTAAGCCAAACCCTAATCCTAACCCTAACGCTAACCCAAACCCTAAACCTAACCCTATTCCTAAACCTAACACTAAACCTAACCTTAACCCAATCCCTAAACCAAAACCCAACCCTAACCCTAACCCTAACTCAAACTCTAACCCTAACTCGAACCCTAACCCTAACCCAAACACTAACCCAAATCCTAACAATAACCCTAACCCTATTCCTAACACTAACCCTAACCCTAAACCTAACCCTATTCCTAACCCTAACCCTAAACCCTAACCCTAACCAATACCCTAAACATAACCTTCACGAAAACCCTAACCCTAACCCAAACCCTAACCCTAACCCTAAACCTAACCAAAAACCTAAACCTAACCCTCACCCTAACCCTAACCCAAACCCAAAAAGTAACACTAACCCTAACCCTAACACTAACCCAAATCCTAACCCTAACATTAACCCAAACCAAAACCCTAAACCTAACTCTAATCCTAACCCTAACCCTAATCAAAACCCTAACATTAAATCTAACCCTAAACCTAACCCAAAACCTAAACATAAACCTAATCCTAACCCTAACCCTAACCCTAATCCTAACCCTAACCCTAACACAAACCCATCCCCTAACACTAACCCTAACCCAAACCCTAACCGTAACCCAACCCTAACTCAAACCCTAAACCTAACGCTAACCCAAACCCTAACCCTAAACCTAACCCTAACCCTTATTCTAACCCTAAACCTAACCCAAAAAATAACACTAACCCTAAACCAAACCCTAACCCTAACCCTAACCCTAAACCTAACCCAAACCCTAACCCTTACCCAAAACCTAAACCTAACCCTAAACCTAACCCTAATCCTAACCCTAACACTAACTCAAAAACTAACCCTAACCCGAAACCTAACCGAAACTCTAATCCTAACCCTAACCCTAACCCAAACCCTAACCCTAAACCTATTCCTAACCATAACCCTAAACCTAACCTTAAACCAAACCCTAACCCAAACCCTAACCCTAAACCCTAACCCAAACCCTATCCCTAACCCTTACCCTAACCCTAACTCAAACTCTAACCCTAACCCAAAACCTAAACCTAATCATAATCCAAACCCTAACCCAAACCCTAACAATAACCCTAACCCTAACCCTATTCCTAACACTAACCCTAACTCTAACCCTAACCCTAACTCTATTCTAACCCTAACCCTAAAAACCAACCCTAACGAATACCCTAAACATAACCCTCACCCTAACCCTAACCCTAAACCAAAACCTAACCCTAACGCTAACCCTAACAAAAACCCTAACCCTAAACGTAAACCAAAAACTAACCCTAACTCGAACCCCAACCCAAACCCTAATCCTAATCCTAACCCTAACCCTAACCCTAACCCTAACCCAAACCCTAACCCTTACCCAAACCCTAAACCTAACCCTAATCCTAACCCTAACCCTAACTCAAAAACTAACCCTAACCCGAACCCTAACCGAAACCCTAATCCTAACCCTAACCCTAACCCAAACCCTAACCCTAACCCTAACCCTATTTCTAACCATAACCCTAAACCTAACCTTAACCCAAACACTAACCCCAACCCTAACCCAAACCCTATCCCTAACCCTAACCCTAACCCTAACTCAAACTCTAACCCTAACTCAAAACCTAAACCTAACCCTAATCCAAACCCTAACCCAAACCCTAACAATAACACTAACCCTAACCATAACCCTAAACCTAACCTTAAACCAAACCCTAACCCAAACCCTAACCCTAAACCCTAACCCAAACCCTATCCCTAACCCTTACCCTAACCCTAACTCAAACTCTAACCCTAACTCTAACCCTAACCCAAAACCTAATCCTAACCATAATCCAAACCCTAACCCAAACCCTAACAATAACCCTAACCCTAACCCTATTCCTAACACTAACCCTAACTCTAACCCTAACCCTAACTCTATTCTAACCCTAACCCTAAACCCAAACCCTAACGAATACCCTAAACATAACGCTCACCCTAACCCTAACCCTAACCCTAACCCAAAACCTAACCCTAACGCTCACCCTAACAAAAACCCTAACCCTAAACCTAAACCAAAAACTAACCCTAACTCGAACCCTAACCCAAACCCTAATCCTAATCCTAACCCTAACCCTAACCCTAACCCTAACCCTAACCCAAACCCTAACCCTTACCCAAACCCTAAACCTAACCCTAAACCTAACCCTAATCCTAACCCTAACCCTAACTCAAAAACTAACCCTAACCCGAACCCTAACCGAAACCCTAATCCTAACCCTAACCCTAACCCAAACCCTAACCCTAACCCTAACCCTATTTCTAACCATAACCCTAAACCTAACTTTAACCCAAACACTAACCCCAACCCTAACCCAAACCCTATCCCTAACCCTAACCCTAACCCTAACTCAAACTCTAACCCTAACTCTAATCCTAACTCAAAACCTAAACCTAACCCTAATCCAAACCCTAACACTAACCCTAGTCCTAACCCTAAGCCTAACCCTATTCCTAACCCTAACCCTAAACCCTTAGCCTAACCAATACCCTAAACATAACCCTCACGCTAACCCTAACCCTAACCCAAACCCTAAGACTAACCATAACCCTAACCCAAACCCTAACCCTAACCCTAACCCTAACCCAAACCAAAGCCCTAACCCTAACTCTAATCCTAACCCTAACCCTAATCAAAACCCTAACATTAACCCTAACCCTAACCCTAACCCTATTCCTAAACTTAACCCTAAACCTAACCTTAACCCAAAACATAACCGTAAATCTAACCCAAACCTAACCCTAACTCAAACCCTAACCCTAAGACATACCCTAACCCTAACCCTAACACTAACACTATTGCTAACACTAATCCTAACCCTAACCCTAACCCTAACCCTAACACTATTCCTAACACTAACCCTAAATCCTTACCCTAACCAATACCCTAAACATAACACTCACGCTAACCCTAACCCTAACCCAAACCCTAACACTAACCCTAACCCTAACCCAAACCCTAACCCTAACCCAAACGCTAACCCAAACCAAAATCCTAACCCTAACTCTAATCCTAACCCTAACCCTAATCAAAACCCTAACATTAACCCTAACCCTAACCCTATTCCTAACATTAACACCAAACCTAACCTTAACCCAAAACCTAACCGTAAATCTAAACCAAACCCTAACCCTAACTCAAACCCTACCCCTAAGACAAATCCTAACCCTATCCCTAACCCTAATCCTAACCCTAACCCTAACACTAACCCAAACCCTAAACCTAACCCTAATCATAACTCTAACCCTAACCTTAATCGTAACCCTAAACCTAAACCTAACCCACACCCAACGACTAACTCTAACCCTAACCCTAACCGAAACCCTAACTCAAACCCTGACCCTAACCCTAACCCAAACCCTAACCCTAAACCTAACCCTAACCCTTTTCCTAACCCTAACACTAACCCTAACAATAATCGTAACCCTAACCCTATTCCTAAACCTAACCTTAACCCTAACCCTAACCCTAATCCTAAACCTAACCCTAACCCAAAAACTAACCCTAACCCTAACCCAAACCCTAACCCTAACACTAATCCTAATCCTAACCCTAACGCTAACCCTAACTGAAACCCTAACCCTAACCCAAACCCTAACAAAAACCCTAACCCTAAACGTAAACCAAAAACTAACCCTAACTCGAACCCTAACCCAAACCCTAATCCTAATCCTAACCCTAACCCTAACCCTAACCCTAACCCAAACCCTAACCCTTACCCAAACCCTAAACCTAACCCTAATCCTAACCCTAACCCTAACTCAAAAACTAACCCTAACCCGAACCCTAACCGAAACACTAATCCTAACCCTAACCCTAAACCTAACCCTAACCCTATTTCTAACCATAACCCTAAACCTAACCTTAACCCAAACACTAACCCCAACCCTAACCCAAACCCTATCCCTAACCCTAACCCTAACCCTAACTCAAACTCTAACCCTAACTCTAACCCTAACTCAAAACCTAAACCAAACCCTAATCCAAACCCTAACCCAAACCCTAACAATAACACTAACCCTAAGCATAACCCTAAACCTAACCTTAAACCAAACCCTAACCCAAACCCTAACCCTAAACCCTAACCCAAACCCTATCCCTAACCCTTACCCTAACCCTAACTCAAACTCTAACCCTAACTCTAACCCTAACCCAAAACCTAAACCTAACCATAATCCAAACCCTAACCCAAACCCTAACAATAACCCTGACCCTAACCCTATTCCTAACACTAACCCTAACGCTAACCCTAACCCTAACTCTATTCTAACCCTAACCCTAAACCCAAACCCTAACGAATACCCTAAACATAACGCTCACCCTAACCCTAACCCTAACCCAAAACCTAACCCTAACGCTCACCCTAACAAAAACCCTAACCCTAAACCTAAACCAAAAACTAACCCTAACTCGAACCCTAACCCAAACCCTAATCCTAATCCTAACCCTAACCCTAACCCTAACCCTAACCCTAACCCAAACCCTAACCCTTACCCAAACCCTAAACCTAACCCTAAACCTAACCCTAATCCTAACCCTAACCCTAACTCAAAAACTAACCCTAACCCGAACCCTAACCATAACCCTAACCCTAACCCTAACCCAAACCCTAACCCTAACCCTAACCCTAACCCTATTTCTAACCATAACCCTAAACCTAACTTTAACCCAAACACTAACCCCAACCCTAACCCAAACCCTATCCCTAACCCTAACCCTAACCCTAACTCAAACTCTAACCCTAACTCTAATCCTAACTCAAAACCTAAACCTAACCCTAATCCAAACCCTAACACTAACCCTAGTCCTAACCCTAACCCTAACCCTATTCCTAACCCTAACCCTAAACCCTTACCCTAACCAATACCCTAAACATAACCCTCATGCTAACCCTAACCCTAACCCAAACCCTAACACTAACCATAACCCTAACCCAAACCCTAACCCTAACCCTAACCCTAACCCAAACCAAAGCCCTAACCCTAACTCTAATCCTAACCCTAACCCTAATCAAAACCCTAACATTAACCCTAACCCTAACCCTAACCCTATTCCTAAACTTAACCCTAAACCTAACCTTAACCCAAAACATAACCGTAAATCTAACCCAAACCTAACCCTAACTCAAACCCTAACCCTAAGACAAACCCTAACCCTAACCCTAACACTAACACTATTCCTAACACTAACCCTAACCCTAACCCTAACCCTAACCCTAACACTATTCCTAACACTAACCCTAAATCCTTACCCTAACCAATACCCTAAACATAACACTCACGCTAACCCTAACCCTAACCCAAACCCTAACACTAACCCTAACCCTAACCCAAACCCTAACCCTAACCCAAACCAAAATCCTAACCCTAACTCTAATCCTAACCCTAACCCTAATCAAAACCCTAACATTAACCCTAACCCTAACCCTATTCCTAACATTAACACTAAACCTAACCTTAACCCAAAACCTAACCGTAAATCTAAACCAAACCCTAACCCTAACTCAAACCCTACCCCTAAGACAAATCCTAACCCTATCCCTAACCCTAATCCTAACCCTAACCCTAACACTAACCCAAACCCTAAACCTAACCCTAATCATAACTCTAACCCTAACCTTAATCGTAACCCTAAACCTAAACCTAACCCACACCCAACGACTAACTCTAACCCTAACCCTAACCGAAACCCTAACTCAAACCCTGACCCTAACCCTAACCCAAACCCTAACCCTAAACCTAACCCTAACCCTTTTCCTAACCCTAACACAAACCCTAACAATAATCCTAACCCTAACCCTATTCCTAAACCTAACCTTAACCCTAACCCTAACCCTAATCCTAAACCTAACCCAAACCCAAAAACTAACCCTAACCCTAACCCAAACCCTAACCCTAACACTAATCCTAATCCTAACCCTAACGCTAACCCTAACTGAAACCCTAACCCTAACCCAAACCCTAACTCTAACACTAACCATAACCCTAATCCTAAACCTAACACTAACCCTAACCCTAACCCTAACCCTAACCCTAACCCAAACCCTAACCCATACCCAAACCCTAAACCTAAACCTAACCCTAACCCTAATCCTAACGCTAACCCTAACCCAAAAACTAACCCTATTCCTAACCCTAACCCTAAACCTAACATTAACCCAAACCCTAACCAAAAACCTAACCCTAACCCTAACCCTAACTCAAACTCTAACCCTAACTCGCACCCTAACCCTAACCCTAACACTAACCCAAACCCTAACAATAACCCTAACCCTATTCCTAACACTAACCCTAACCCTAAACCTAACCCTATTCCTAACCCTAACCCTAAACCCTAACCCTAACCAATACCCTAAACATAACCTTCACGATAACCCTAACCCTTACCCAAACCCTAACCCTATCCCTAAACCTAACCAAAAACCTAAACCTAACCCTAACCCTAACCCACACCCAAACCCAAACCCTAACACTAACCCTAACCCTAACACTAACCCAAATCCTAACCCTAACATTAATCCTAACCAAAACCCTAAACCTAACTCTAATCCTAACCCTAACCCTAATCAAAACCCTAACATTAAACCTAACCCTAAACCTAACCCAAAACCTAAACCTAACCCTAGTCCTAACCCGAACCCTAACCCTTATCCTAACCCTAAACCTAACCCTAACACAAACCCATCCCCTAACCCTAACCCTAACCCAAACCCTAACCCTAAACCTAACCCTAACTCAAACCCTAACCCTTACCCTAACCCTAACCCTAACCCAAACACTAACCCTAAATCTAACCCTAACCCTAATCCTAACCCTAACCCTAACCCAAACCCTAACCCTAAATCTAACCCTAACCCAAACCCTAACCCTAAATCTAACCCTAACCCTAATCCTAACCCTAACCCTAACCCAAAAACTAACACTACCGATAACCCAAACCCTAACCCTAACGCTAACCCTAACCCAAACCCTAACACTAACACTAACACTAACCCTAACACTAACCCAAACCCTAACCCTAAACCTAAACCGAACCACAACCCTAACCCTAACTCTAATCGTAACCCTAACGCTAATAAAAACCCTAACCTTAAACCTAACCCGAAACCTAACCCAAAACCTAAACCTAACCCTAATCCTAACCCTAACCCAAACACTAATCCTAACCCTAACCCTAACCCAAACCCTAACTCTAACCCTATTCTAACCATAACCCTAAACCTAACCTTAACCCAAACACTAACCCCAACCCTAACCCAAACCCTATCCCTAACCCTAACCCTAACCCTAACTCAAACTCTAACCCTAACTCTAACCCTAACTCAAAACCTAAACCTAACCCTAATCCAAACCCTAACCCAAACCCTAACAATAACCCTAACCCTAACCCTATTCCTAACACTAACCCTAATCCTAAACCTAACCCTAACCCTATTCCTAACCCTAACCCTAAACCCTTACCCTAACCAATACCCTAAACATAACCCTCACGCTAACCCTAACCCTAACCCAAACCCTAACACTAACCCTAACCCTAACCCAAACCCTAACCCTAACCCTAACCCTAACCCAAACCAAAACCCTAACCCTAACTCTAATCCTAACCCTAACCCTAACCAAAACCCTAACATTAAGCCTAACCCTAACCCTAACCCTATTCCTAAACTTAACCCTAAACCTAACCTTAACCCAAAACCTAACCGTAAATCTAACCCAAACCTAACCCTAACTCAAACCCTAACCCTAAGACAAACCCTAAACCTAACACTAACCCTAACCCAAACCCTAACGCTAACACTAACACTTACCCTAAGACTAACCCAAAACCTAACCCTAAACCTAACCGAAACCAAAAGCCTAACCCTAAGTCTAATCCTAACCCTAACCCTAGTCCTAACCCTAACCCTAACACTAACCCAAACCCTAAACCAAACCCTAATCCTAACTCTAACCCTAACCATAATCGTAACCCTAAAACTAACCCTAACCCACACCCAACCCCTAACTCTAACCCTAAACATAACCGAAACCCTAACTCAAACCCTAACCCTAACCCTAACACAAACCCTAACCCTAAACCTAACCGTAACCCTTTTCCTAACCCTAACACAAACCCTAACAATAATCCTAACCCTAACCCTATTCCTAAACCTAACCCTAACCCTAACCCTAACCCTAATCCTAATCCTCACCCTAACCCAAAAACTAACCCTAACCCTAACCCAAATCCTAACCCTAACACTAATCCTAATCCTAACCCTAACTCAAACCCAAACCCTAACCCAAACCCTAACCCTAACCCAAACCCTAACCCTTACCCAAACCCTAAACCTAAACCTAACCCTAACCCTAATCCTAACCCTAACCCTAACCCAAAAACTAACCCTAACTCGAACCCTAAGCCAAACCCTAATCCTAACCCTAACGCTAACCCAAACCCTAAACCTAACCCTATTCCTAACCCTAACACTAAACCTAACCTTAACCCAATCCCTAAACCAAAACCCAACCCTAACCCTAACCCTAACTCAAACTCTAACCCTAACTCGAACCCTAACCCTAACCCAAACACTAACCCAAATCCTAACAATAACCCTAACCCTATTCCTAACACTAACCCTAACCCTAAACCTAACCCTATTCCTAACCCTAACCCTAAACCCTAACCCTAACCAATACCCTAAACATAACCTTCACGAAAACCCTAACCCTAACCCAAACCCTAACCCTAACCCTAAACCTAACCAAAAACCTAAACCTAACCCTCACCCTAACCCTAACCCAAACCCAAAAAGTAACACTAACCCTAACCCTAACACTAACCCAAATCCTAACCCTAACATTAACCCAAACCAAAACCCTAAACCTAACTCTAATCCTAACCCTAACCCTAATCAAAACCCTAACATTAAATCTAACCCTAAACCTAACCCAAAACCTAAACATAAACCTAATCCTAACCCTAACCCTAACCCTAATCCTAACCCTAACCCTAACACAAACCCATCCCCTAACACTAACCCTAACCCAAACCCTAACCGTAACCCAACCCTAACTCAAACCCTAAACCTAACGCTAACCCAAACCCTAACCCTAAACCTAACCCTAACCCTTATTCTAACCCTAAACCTAACCCAAAAAATAACACTAACCCTAAACCAAACCCTAACCCTAACCCTAACCCTAAACCTAACCCAAACCCTAACCCTTACCCAAAACCTAAACCTAACCCTAAACCTAACCCTAATCCTAACCCTAACACTAACTCAAAAACTAACCCTAACCCGAAACCTAACCGAAACTCTAATCCTAACCCTAACCCTAACCCAAACCCTAACCCTAACCCTATTCCTAACCATAACCCTAAACCTAACCTTAAACCAAACCCTAACCCAAACCCTAACCCTAAACCCTAACCCAAACCCTATCCCTAACCCTTACCCTAACCCTAACTCAAACTCTAACCCTAACCCAAAACCTAAACCTAATCATAATCCAAACCCTAACCCAAACCCTAACAATAACCCTAACCCTAACCCTATTCCTAACACTAACCCTAACTCTAACCCTAACCCTAACTCTATTCTAACCCTAACCCTAAAAACCAACCCTAACGAATAACCTAAACATAACCCTCACCCTAACCCTAACCCTAAACCAAAACCTAACCCTAACGCTAACCCTAACAAAAACCCTAACCCTAAACGTAAACCAAAAACTAACCCTAACTCGAACCCCAACCCAAACCCTAATCCTAATCCTAACCCTAACCCTAACCCTAACCCTAACCCAAACCCTAACCCTTACCCAAACCCTAAACCTAACCCTAATCCTAACCCTAACCCTAACTCAAAAACTAACCCTAACCCGAACCCTAACCGAAACCCTAATCCTAACCCTAACCCTAACCCAAACCCTAACACTAACCCTAACCTTAACCCTATTTCTAACCATAACCCTAAACCTAACCTTAACCCAAACACTAACCCCAACCCTAACCCAAACCCTATCCCTAACCCTAACCCTAACCCTAACTCAAACTCTAACCCTAACTCAAAACCTAAACCTAACCCTAATCCAAACCCTAACCCAAACCCTAACAATAACACTAACCCTAACCATAACCCTAAACCTAACCTTAAACCAAACCCTAACCCAAACCCTAACCCTAAACCCTAACCCAAACCCTATCCCTAACCCTTACCCTAACCCTAACTCAAACTCTAACCCTAACTCTAACCCTAACCCAAAACCTAATCCTAACCATAATCCAAACCCTAACCCAAACCCTAACAATAACCCTAACCCTAACCCTATTCCTAACACTAACCCTAACTCTAACCCTAACCCTAACTCTATTCTAACCCTAACCCTAAACCCAAACCCTAACGAATGCCCTAAACATAACGCTCACCCTAACCCTAACCCTAACCCTAACCCAAAACCTAACCCTAACGCTCACCCTAACAAAAACCCTAACCCTAAACCTAAACCAAAAACTAACCCTAACTTGAACCCTAACCCAAACCCTAATCCTAATCCTAACCCTAACCCTAACCCTAACCCTAACCCTAACCCAAACCCTAACCCTTACCCAAACCCTAAACCTAACCCTAAACCTAACCCTAATCCTAACCCTAACCCTAACTCAAAAACTAACCCTAACCCGAACCCTAACCGAAACCCTAATCCTAACCCTAACCCTAACCCAAACCCTAACCCTAACCCTAACCCTATTTCTAACCATAACCCTAAACCTAAATTTAACCCAAACACTAACCCCAACCCTAACCCAAACCCTATCCCTAACCCTAACCCTAACCCTAACTCAAACTCTAACCCTAACTCTAATCCTAACTCAAAACCTAAACCTAACCCTAATCCAAACCCTAACACTAACCCTAGTCCTAACCCTAAGCCTAACCCTATTCCTAACCCTAACCCTAAACCCTTACCCTAACCAATACCCTAAACATAACCCTCACGCTAACCGTAACCCTATCCCAAACCCTAACACTAACCATATCCCTAACCCAAACCCTAACCCTATCCCTAACCCTAACCCAAACCAAAGCCCTAACCCTAACTCTAATCCTAACGCTAACCCTAATCAAAACCCTAACATTAACCCTAACCCTAACCCTAACCCTATTCCTAAACTTAACCCTAAACCTAACCTTAACCCAAAACATAACCGTAAATCTAACCCAAACCTAACCCTAACTCAAACCCTAACCCTAAGACAAACCCTAACCCTAACCCTAACACTAACACTATTCCTAACACTAACCCTAACCCTAACCCTAACCCTAACACTATTCCTAACACTAACCCTAAATCCTTACCCTAACCAATACCCTAAACATAACACTCACGCTAACCCTAACCCTAACCCAAACCCTAACACTAACCCTAACCCTAACCCAAACCCTAACCCTAACCCAAACGCTAACCCAAACCAAAATCCTACCCCTAACTCTAATCCTAACCCTAACCCTAATCAAAGCCCTAACATTAACCCTAACCCTAACCTTATTCCTAACATTAACACCAAACCTAACCTTAACCCAAAACCTAACCGTAAATCTAAACCAAACCCTAACCCTAACTCAAACCCTACCCCTAAGACAAATCCTAACCCTATCCCTAACCCTAATCCTAACCCTAACCCTAACACTAACCCAAACCCTAAACCTAACCCTAATCATAACTCTAACCCTAACCTTAATCGTAACCCTAAACCTAAACCTAACCCACACCCAACGACTAACTCTAACCCTAACCCTAACCGAAACCCTAACTCAAACCCTGACCCTAAGCCTAACCCAAACCCTAACCCTAAACCTAACCCTAACCCTTTTCCTAACCCTAACACAAACCCTAACAATAATCCTAACCCTAACCCTATTCCTAAACCTAACCTTAACCCTAACCCTAACCCTAATCCTAAACCTAACCCTAACCCAAAAACTAACCCTAACCCTAACCCAAACCCTAACCCTAACACTAATCCTAATCCTAACCCTAACGCTAACCCTAACTGAAACCCTAACCCTAACCCAAACCCTAACAAAAACCCTAACCCTAAACGTAAACCAAAAACTAACCCTAACTCGAACCCTAACCCAAACCCTAATCCTAATCCTAACCCTAACCCTAACCCTAACCCTAACCCAAACCCTAACCCTTACCCAAACCCTAAACCTAACCCTAATCCTAACCCTAACCCTAACTCAAAAACTAACCCTAACCCGAACCCTAACCGAAACACTAATCCTAACCCTAACCCTAAACCTAACCCTAACCCTATTTCTAACCATAACCCTAAACCTAACCTTAACCCAAACACTAACCCCAACCCTAACCCAAACCCTATCCCTAACCCTAACCCTAACCCTAACTCAAACTCTAACCCTAACTCTAACCCTAACTCAAAACCTAAACCTAACCCTAATCCAAACCCTAACCCAAACCCTAAATATAACAATAACCCTAACCATAACCCTAAACCTAACCTTAAACCAAACCCTAACCCAAACCCTAACCCTAAACCCTAACCCAAACCCTATCCCTAACCCTTACCCTAACCCTAACTCAAACTCTAACCCTAACTCTAACCCTAACCCAAAACCTAAACCTAACCAGAATCCAAACCCTAACCCAAACCCTAACAATAACCCTAACCCTAACCCTATTCCTAACACTAACCCTAACGCTAACCCTAACCCTAACTCTATTCTAACCCTAACCCTAAACCCAAACCCTAACGAATACCCTAAACATAACGCTCACCCTAACCCTAACCCTAACCCAAAACCTAACCCTAACGCTCACCCTAACAAAAACCCTAACCCTAAACCTAAACCAAAAACTAACCCTAACTCGAACCCTAACCCAAACCCTAATCCTAATCCTAACCCTAACCCTAACCCTAACCCTAACCCTAACCCAAACCCTAACCCTTACCCAAACCCTAAACCTAACCCTAAACCTAACCCTAATCCTAACCCTAACCCTAACTCAAAAACTAACCCTAACCCGAACCCTAACCGAAACCCTAATCCTAACCCTAACCCTAACCCAAACCCTAACCCTAACCCTAACCCTATTTCTAACCATAACCCTAAACCTAACTTTAACCCAAACACTAACCCCAACCCTAACCCAAACCCTATCCCTAACCCTAACCCTAACCCTAACTCAAACTCTAACCCTAACTCTAACCCTAACCCAAAACCTAATCCTAACCATAATCCAAACCCTAACCCAAACCCTAACAATAACCCTAACCCTAACCCTATTCCTAACACTAACCCTAACTCTAACCCTAACCCTAACTCTATTCTAACCCTAACCCTAAACCCAAACCCTAACGAATGCCCTAAACATAACGCTCACCCTAACCCTAACCCTAACCCTAACCCAAAACCTACCCCTAACGCTCACCCTAACAAAAACCCTAACCCTAAACCTAAACCAAAAACTAACCCTAACTTGAACCCTAACCCAAACCCTAATCCTAATCCTAACCCTAACCCTAACCCTAACCCTAACCCTAACCCAAACCCTAACCCTTACCCAAACCCTAAACCTAACCCTAAACCTAACCCTAATCCTAACCCTAACCCTAACTCAAAAACTAACCCTAACCCGAACCCTAACCGAAACCCTAATCCTAACCCTAACCCTAACCCAAACCCTAACCCTAACCCTAACCCTATTTCTAACCATAACCCTAAACCTAAATTTAACCCAAACACTAACCCCAACCCTAACCCAAACCCTATCCCTAACCCTAACCCTAACCCTAACTCAAACTCTAACCCTAACTCTAATCCTAACTCAAAACCTAAACCTAACCCTAATCCAAACCCTAACACTAACCCTAGTCCTAACCCTAAGCCCAACCCTATTCCTAACCCTAACCCTAAACCCTTACCCTAACCAATACCCTAAACATAACCCTCACGCTAACCCTAACCCTAACCCAAACCCTAACACTAACCCTAACCCTAAACCAAACCCTAACCCTAACCCTAACCCTAACCCAAACCAACACCCTAACGCTAACTCTAATCCTAACCCTAACCCTAATCAAAACCCTAACATTAACCCTAACCCTAAGCCTAACCCTATTCCTAAACTTAACACTAAACATAGCCTTAACCCAAAACATAACCGTAAATCTAACCCAAACCTAACCCTAACTCAAACCCTAACCCTAAGAGAAACCCTAACCCTAACCCTAACACTAACACTATTCCTTACACTAACCCTAACCCTAACCCTAACCCCAACCCTAACACCATCCCTAACACCAACCCTAAATCCTTACCCTAACCAATACCCTAAACATAACACTCACGCTAACCCTAACCCTAACCCAAACCCTAACACTAACCCTAACCCTAACCCAAACCCTAACCCTAACCCAAACGGTAACCCAAACCAAAATCCTAAGCCTAACTCTAATCCTAACCCTAACCCTAATCAAAACCCTAACATTAACCCTAACCCTAACCCTATTCCTAACATTAACACCAAACCTAACCTTAACCCAAAACCTAACCGTAAATCTAAACCAAACCCTAACCCTAACTCAAACCCTACCCCTAAGACAAATCCTAACCCTATCCCTAACCCTAATCCTAACCCTAACCCTAACACTAACCCAAACCCTAAACCTAACCCTAATCATAACTCTAACCCTAACCTTAATCGTAACCCTAAACCTAAACCTAACCCACACCCAACGACTAACTCTAACCCTAACCCTAACCGAAACCCTAACTCAAACCCTGACCCTAACCCTAACCCAAACCCTAACCCTAAACCTAACCCTAACCCTTTTCCTAACCCTAACACAAACCCTAACAATAATCCTAACCCTAACCCTATTCCTAAACCTAACCTTAACCCTAACCCTAACCCTAATCCTAAACCTAACCCTAACCCAAAAACTAACCCTAACCCTAACCCAAACCCTAACCCTAACACTAATCCTAATCCTAACCCTAACGCTAACCCTAACTGAAACCCTAACCCTAACCCAAACCCTAACAAAAACCCTAACCCTAAACGTAAACCAAAAACTAACCCTAACTCGAACCCTAACCCAAACCCTAATCCTAATCCTAACCCTAACCCTAACCCTAACCCTAACCCAAACCCTAACCCTTACCCAAACCCTAAACCTAACCCTAATCCTAACCCTA
>JAJHUQ010000041.1:1465000-1475000 GCA_035773235.1 Eospalax fontanierii | reverse complement strand
TAACCTTAACCCTAACTCAAACCCTAACCCTAAACCCTAACCCAAACCCTATCCCTAACCCTAACCCTAACCCTAACTCAAACTCTAACCCTAACTCTAACCCTAACTCGAACCCTAAACCTAACCCTAACCCTAACCCTAAACTTAACCCTAACTCAAACTCTAACCCTAACCCAAACACTAACCCAAACCCTAACAATAACCCTAACACTATTCCTAACACTAACCCTAACCCTAAACCCTAACCCTAACCAATACCCTAAACATAACTTTCACGCTAACCCTAACCCTAACCCAAACCCTAACCCTAACCCTAAACCTAACCAAAAACCTAAACCTAAAACTAACCCTAACCCTAACACTAACCCAAACCCTAACCCTAACACTAACCATAACCCTAACAGTAACCCACATCCTAACCCTAACATTAACCCAATCCAAAACCCTAAACCTAACTCTAATCCTAACCCTAACCCTAATCAAAACCCTAACATTAAACCTAACCCTAACCCTAACCCAAAACCTAAACCTAACCCTAAACCTAACCCTAACCCTAACGCTAATCCTAACCCTAACCCTAACCCTAACACAAACCCAACCCCTAACCCTGACCCTAACCCTAATTCTAATTCTAACCCGAACCCAAACGATAACACTAACCCTAAACCTAACCCTCTCCCTAACCCTAACACTAAACCTAACCCAAAACCACACCGTAACCACAAACCTAACTCAAACTCTAACCTTAAACCTAACCCAAAAACCAAACCCTAAACCTACCCCTAACCCTAAACCACACCCTAAACCCAAACCTAACCCTAATCCTAACCCTAACCCTATTGCTAATCCTAACCCTAACCCTAACTTTAAACCAAATCCTAACCCAAACCCTAACCCTAAACCTAACCCTAACCCAAAAGCTAACCCTCACCCTAACCCTAAGACAATCCCTAATCTTAACCCTAATCCTAATCCTAACCCTAACGCTAACCCTAACCCTAACCCTAACCCTAACCCTAACCCTAACCCTAACGCAAACCCTAACCCTAACCCTAACCCTAACCCAAAAACTAACCCTAACTCGAACCCTAACCCTAACCCTAAACCCTAACCATAAACCTAACCCTAACCCAAACCCTTACCCTAAACCTAACCCTAACCCAAAAACTAAACCTAACTCGAACCCTAACCCTAACCCTAACCCTAACCCAAACCCTAACCCTAACACTAACCCTAACACTAACCCAAATCCTAACCCTAACATTAACCCAAACCAAAACCCTAAACCTAACTCTAATCCTAACCCTAACCCTAATCAAAACCCTAACATTAAACCTAACCCTAATCCTAACCCAAAACCTAAACCTAACCCTAAACCTAAACCTAACCCTAACCCTAATCCTAACCCTAACCCTAACCCTAACACAAACCCAACCCATAACCCTAACCCTAACCCTAATCCTAACCCTAACCCTAACCCTAACACAAACCCTAACACTAACACTAACACTAAACCTAACACTAACCCAAACCCTAACCCTAACCCTAAACCAATCCAAAACCCTAACCCTAACTCTAATCCTAACCCTAACCCTAACCCTAACCCTAACCCTAACCCTAACCCTAACCCTAACCCTAACCCTAACCCAACCCTAACTCAAACCCTAACCCTAAACCTGACCCTAACCCTTATCCTAACCCTAAAACTAACACAAAAAATAACACTAACCCTAAACCAAACCCTAACCCTAACCCTAACCCAAACCCTAACCCTAACCCTAACCCTAACCATAACCCTAACCCTAACCCTATCTCAAACACTAACCCTAACCCTAACCCAAACCCTAACCCTAAACCTAACCCTAACCCTTATCCTAACCCTAAACCTAACCCAAAAAATAACACTAACCCTAAACCAAACCCTAACCCTAACCCTAAGCCAAACCCTAACCCAAACCCTAACCCTTACCCAAACCCTAAACCTAAACCTAACCCTAACCCTAATCCTAACCCTAACCCTAACCCAAAAACTAACCCTAACTCGAACCCTAACCCAAACACTAATCCTAACCCTAACCCTTACCCAAACCCTAACCCGAACCCTATTCCTAAGCCTAACCCTAAACCTAACCTTAACCCAAACCTTAACCCAAACCCTAACCCTAACCCTAACCCTAACTCGAACCCTAACCATAACCCAAACACTAACCCAAACCCTAACAATAACCCTAACCCTAACCCTATTCCTAACACTAAACTTAACCCTAAACCTAACCCTAAACCTAACCCTATTCCTAACACTAACCCTAAAACCTAACCCTAACCAATACCCGAAACATCACCTTCACGCTAACCCTAACCCTAACCCAAACCCTAACCCTAACCCTAAACCTAAGCAAAAACCTAAACCTAAACCTAACCCTAACCCTAACACAAATCCAAACCCTAAAACTAACCCTAACCCTAACACTAACCCAAATACTTACACTAACATTAACCCAAACCAAAGCCCTAAATCTAACTCTAATCCTAACCCTAACACTAATCAAAACCCTAACATTAAACCTAAACCTAACCCTAACCCAAAACCTAAACCTAACCCTAATCCTAACCCTAACCCTAACCCTAACCCTAACCCTAACCCTAAACCTACTCCTAACCCTAACCCTAACCCAAAAACTAACCCTAACCCTAACCCTAATCCTAACCCTAACACAAACCATAACCCTTACCCAAACCCTAAACCTAAACCTAACCCTAACCCTAATCCTAACCCTAACCCTAACCCAAAAACTAACCCTAACCCGAACCTTAATCCAAACCCTAATCCTAACCCTAACCCTAACCCAAACCCTAACCATAACCCTATTCCTAACCATAACCCTAAACTTAACCTTAACCCAAACACTAACCCAAACCCTAACCCTAAACCAAACCCTAACCCTAACCCTATTCCTAACATTAACCGTAAACCTAACCTTAACCCAAACCCTAACCCAAACCCTAACCCTAACCCTAACCCTAACCCTAACCCTAACCCAAACCCTAACCCAAATCCTAACCCTAACCCTAAACTAACCCTAACCCTAACCCTAACCCTAACTCAAACACTAACCCTAAGCCTAAACCAAACCCTAACACTAAACCTAACCCTAACCCTTATCCTAACCCTAAACCTAACACAAAAAATAACACTAACCCTAAACCAAACCCTAACCCTAACCCTAACCCTAACCCTAACCCTTACCCAAATCCTAAACCTAAACCTAACCCTAATCTAATCCTAAACCTAACCCTAACCCAAAAACTAACCCTAACTCGAACCCTAACCCAAACTCTAATCCTAACCCTAACCCTAACCCTATTCCTAATCCTAACCCTAAACCTAACCTTAACCCAAACCCTAACCCAAACCTTAACCCTAAACTTAACCGTAACTCAAATTCTAACCCTAATTCGAACCCTAACCCTAACCCAAACACTAACCCAAACCCTAACAATAACCCTAACCCTAACCCTATTCCTAACTCTTACCCTACCCTTAACCCTAAACCTAAACCTATTCCTAACCCTAACCCTAATCCCTAACCCTAACCAATACCCTAAACATAACCTTCACGCTAACCCTAACCCTAACCCAAACCCTAAACCTAACCCTAAACCTAACCAAAAACCTAAACCTAACCCTAACCCTAACCGTAACCCAAACCCTAACCCTAACACTAACCCTAACCCTAACACTAACCCAAATCCTAACCCTAACATTAACCCAAACCAAAACCCTAAACCTAACTCTAATCCTAACCCTAACCCTAATTAAAACCCTAACATTAAACCTAACCCTAACCCTAACCCAAAACCTAAACCTAACCCTAATCCTAACCCTAACCCTAACCCTAATCCTAAGCCTAACTCTAACCCTAACACAAACCCAACCTCTAACCCTAACCCTAACCCTAACCCTAAATCTAACCCTAACCCTAATCCTAACCCTAACCTTAACCCAAAACTAACCCTAACACTAACCCAAACCCTAACCCAAACCCTAAACCAAACCAAAACCCTAACCCTAACTCTAATCCTAACCCTAAACCTATTCCTAACCCTAACCGTAACTCTAACCCTAACCCTAACCCTATTCCTAACCCTAACCCTAACCCTAACCTTAACCCAAACCCTAACCCAAAACCTAACCCTAACCGAAACCCTAATCAAACCCTAACTCTAACCCAAACCCTAACCCTAACACTAACCCTAACCGTAATCCTAAACCTAACCCTAACCCTAACCCAAAAAGTAAACCTAACCCTAAACCTAACCCTAACCCAAAACCTAAATCTAACCCAAATCCTAATCCTAACCCTAACCCTAATCCTAAACCTAACTCTAACCCTAACCGAAACCCTAACCCTAACCCTAACCCTAATCCAAACCCTATACCTAACCCTAACCCTAACCCTAACCTAACCCAAACCCTAACCCTTACCCAAACCCTAAACCTAAACCTAACCCGAACCCTAAACCTAATCCTAACCCTAACCCTAACCCTAACACTATTCCTAACCCTATCATTAAACCCTAACCCTAACCAATACCGTAAACATAACCCTCAAGCTAACTTTAACCCTAACCGAAACCCTAACCCTAACCCTAACCCTAACCCTTACCCAAACCCTAAACCTAAACCTAACCCTAATCTAATCCTAACCCTAACCCTAACCCAAAAACTAAGCCTAACTCGAACCCTAACCCAAACTCTAATCCTAACCCTAACCCTAACCCAAACCGTAACCCTAACCCTATTCCTAATCCTAGCCCTAAACCTAACCTTAACCCAAACCCTAACCCAAACCCTAACCCTAAACTTAACCCTAACTCAAACTCTAACCCTAATTCGAACCCTAACCCTAACCCAAACACTAACCCAAACCCTAACAATAACCCTAACCCTAACACTATTCCTAACCCTAACCCTAAACCTAACCCTAACCCTAACCTAACATTAACCCAAACCAAAACCCTAAACCTAACTCTAATCCTAACTCTAACCCTAATCCAAACCCTAACATTAAACCTAACCCTAACCCTAACCCAAAACCTAAACCTAACCCTAATCTTAACCCTAACCCTAACCCTAATACTAACCCTAACTCTAACCCTAACACAAACCCAAACCCTAACCCTAAACCTAACCCTAACTCAAACCCTAAACCTAACCCTAACCCTAACCCAAACCCTAACCCTAAATCTAACCCTAACCCTAATCCTAACCCTAACCCTAAACCTAACCCAAACCCTAATCCTAACCCTAACCCTAACCCAAAAACTAAACCTAACTCGAACCCTAACCCAAACGCTAATCCTAACCCTAACCCGAACCCAAACCCTAACCCTAACCCTATTCCTAACCCTAACCCAAAACCTAACCTTAACCCAAACCCTAACCCTAACCCTAACACTAACTCAAACTCTAACCCTAACGAACCATAACCCTAATCCAAACAGTAACCCAAACCCTAACAATAACCCTAACCCTATTCCTAACACTAACCCTAAACCCTAACCCTAAGCAATACCCTAAACATAAACTTAACGCTAATCCTAACCCTAACCCAAACCCTAACCCTAACCCTAAACCTAACCAAAAACCTAAACCTAACCCTAACCCTAACCCTAACGCAAACCCAAACCCTAAAACTAACCCTAACCCTAACACTAACCCAAATCCTATCCCTAACATTAACCCATACCAAAGCCCCAAATCTAACTCTAATCCTAACCCTAACCCTAATCAAAACCCTAACATTAAACCTAACCCTAACCCTAACACAAAACCTAAACCTACCCCTAATCCTAACCCTAACCCTAACCCAAAAACTAACCCTAACCCGAACCTTGATCCAAACCCTAACACAAACCCTAAACCTAAACTCTAACCCAAACCCTATCTCTAACCCTAACCCTAACCCTAACTCAAACTCTAACCCTAACTCTAACCCTAACCAAAACCTAAACCTAAGCCTAATCCAAACCCTAACCCAAACACTAAAAATAACCCTAACGCTAACCCTATTCCTAAGACTAACCCTAACCCTCACCCTAACCCTAACCCTATTCCTAACCCTAACATTAAACCCTAACCCTAACCAATACCCTAAACATAACGCTCACGCTAACCCTAACCCTAACCCAAACCCTAATCCTAACCCTAACCCTAACCCAAACCCTAACCCTAACCCTAACTCTATCCCAAAAACTAACCATAACTCGAACCCTAACCCAAACCCTAATCCTAACCCTAACCCAAACCCTAACCCTAACCCTATTCCTAACATTAAACCTAAACCTAACCTTAACCCAAACCCTAACCCAAACCCTAACCCTAACCGAAACCCTAACCCTTACCCAAACCCTAAACCTAAACCTAACCCTAACCCTAATCCTAACCCTAACCCTAACCCAAAAACTAACCCTAACTCGAACCCTAACCCAAACCCTAATTCTAACCCTAACCCTAACCCAAACCCTAATCCTAACCCTATTCCTAACCCTAACCCTAAACCTAACCTTAAACCAAACCCTAACCCAAACCCTAATCCTAAACCTAACCCTAACTCAAACCCTAACCCTAACCCTATCCCAAACCCAAACCCTAACACTAACCCTAACCCTAACACTAACCCAAATCCTAAACCTAATATTAACCCAAACCAAAGCCCTAAATCTAACTCTAATCCTAACCCTAACCCTAATCAAAACCCTAACATTAAACCTAACCCTAACCCTAACCCAAAACCTAAACCTAACTCTAATCCTAACCCTAACCCTAAACCTAATCCTAACCCTAACCCTAACATTAACACAAACCCAACCCCTAACCCTAACCCTAACCCTAACCCTAACCCTAACCCTAACCCTAACCCAAACCGTAACCCTAAACCTCACACTAAACCTAACCCAAACCCTCACCCTTACCCAACACCTAAACCTAAACCCAATCCTCACCCTAACCCTAATCCTAAACCTAACCCTACCCCTACCCCTAACTCTAACTCAAACCCTAACCCTAACCCTAACCCAAACCCTAACCCTAACCCTAACCCTAACCCTTATCCTAACCCTAAACCTAACCCAAAATATAACACTAACCCTAAAGCAAACCCTAACACTAACCCTAACCGTAACACTAAACCAAACCCTAACCCTTACCCAAACCCTAAACCTAAACCTAACCCTAACCCTAATCCTAACCCAAACCCTAACCCAAACCCTAACCCTAAACCCTAACCCAAACCCTATCCCTAACCCTAAACCTAACCCTAACTCAAACTCTAACCCTAACTCTAACCCTAACCCAAAACCTAAACCTAACCCTAATTCAAACGCTAACCCAAACCCTAACAATAACCCTATCCCTATCCCTATTCCTAAGACTAACCCTAACCCTAATCCTAATCCTAACCCTAACCCTATTACTAACCCTAACATTAAACCCTAACCCTAACCAATACCGTAAACATAACCCTCACGCTAACCCTAACCCTAACACAAACCCTAACCCTATCCCTAACCCTAACCCAAACAGTAAACCTAACCCTAACCCAAAAACTAACCCTAACTCGAACCCTAACCCAAACCCTAATCCATACACCTAACCCTAAACCATCCCCTAACCCTAACCCTATTCCTAACATTAACCCTAAACGTAATCTTAACCCAAACCCTAACCCAAACCCTAACCCTAACCCTAAGCCAAACCCTAACACAAATCCTAACCCTAACCCTAAACTAACCCTAACCCTAACCCTAACCCTAACTCAAACACTAACCCTAACCCTAAACCAAACCCTAACCCTAAACCTAACCCTAACCCTTATCCTAACCCTAAACCTAACCCAAAAAATAACACTAAGCCTAAACCAAACCCTAACCCTAACCCTAACCCTAACCCTTACCCAAACCCTAAACCTAAACCTAACCCTAATCTAATCCTAACCCTAACCCTAACCCAAAAACTAACCCTAACTCGAACCCTAACCCAAACTCTAATCCTAACCCTAACCCTACCCCAAAACCTAACCCTAACCCTATTCCTAATCCTAACCCTAAACCTAACCTTAACCCAAACCCTAACCCAAACCCTAACCCTAAATTTAACCCTAACTCAAACTCTAACCCTAATTCGAACCCTAACCCTAACCCAAACACTAACCCAAACCCTAACAATAACCCTAACACTAACCCAAATCCTAACCCTAAACTTAACCCTAAACCTAACCCTAACCCTAACGCAAACCAAAACCCTAACCCTAACCCAAACCCTAACCCTAACCCTAACCCTATTCCTAAACCTAACCCTAAACCCTAACACTAACCAATACCCTAAACATAACCTTCACGCTAACCCTAACCCTAACCCAAACCCTAACCCTAACCCTAAATCTAACCAAAAACCTAAACCTAACCCTAACCCTAACCCTAACCCAAACCCTAACCCTAACACTAACCCTAGCCCTAACACTAACCCAAATCCTAACCCTAACATTTACCCAAACCAAAGCCCTAAATCTAACTCTAATCCTAACCCTAACCCTAATCAAAACCCTAACATTAAACCTAACCCTTACCCTAACCCAAAACCAAAACCTAACCCTAATCCTAACCCTAACCCTAACCCTAATCCTAACCCTAAACCTAATTTAACACAAAACCAACCCCTAACCCTAACCCTAACAATAACCCAAACCCTAACCCTAAACCTAATCCTAACTCAAAACCTAACCCTAACCCTAACCGTAACCCTAACCCCAACCCAAAAACTAACACTAACGATAACCCAAACCCTAACCCTAACGCTAACCCTAACACAAACCCTAACACTAACCCTAACCCTAACCCTAACCCTAACCCTAACCCTAACCCTAACCCTAACCCTAACCCTAACCCTAACCCTAACCCTAACCCCAACCCCAACCCTAACCCTAACTCTAATCCTAACCCTAACGCTAATAAAAACCCTAACCTTAAACCTAACCCGAAACCTAACCCAAAACCTAAACCTAACCCTAATCCTAACCCTAACCCAAACACTAATCCTAACCATAACCCTAACCCAAACCCTAACTCTAACCCTATTTCTAACCATAACCCTAAACCTAACCTTAACCCAAATCCTAACCCTAACCCTAAACTAACCCTAACCCTAACCCTAACCCTAACTCAAACACTAACCCTAACCCTAAACCAAGCCCTAACCCTAAACCTAACCCTAACCCTTATCCTAACCCTAAACCTAACACAAAAAATAACACTAACCCTAATCCAAACCCTAACCCTAACCCTAACCCTAAACCTAACCCAAACCCTAACCCTTACCCAAACCCTAAACCTAAACCTAACCCTAACCCTAACCCTAACCCTAATCCTAAACCTAACGCTAACCCTAACCCTATCCCTAACTCAAATCCTAACCCTAACTCTAACCCAAACCCTAACCCTAACCCTATTCCTAACCATAACCCTAAACCTAACCTTAACCCAAACCCTAACCCAAACCCTAACCCTAAACCCTAACCCAAACCCTATCCCTAACTCTTACCCTAACCCTAACTCAATCTCTAACCCTAACTCGAACCCTAACCCAAAACCTAAACCTAACCCTAATCCAAACCCTAACCCAAACCCTAACAATAACCCTAAACCTAACCCTATTCCTAACACTAACCCTAACCCTAACCGTAACCCTAACTCTATTCCTAACCCTAACCCTAAACCCTAACCCTAAGGAATACCCTAAACATAACCCTCACCCTAACCCTAACCCTAACCCAAACCCTAACACTAACGCTAACCCTAACAAAAACCCTAACCATAACCCTAAACCTAAACCAAAAACTAACCCTAACTCGAACCCTAACCCAAACCCTAATCCTAACCCTAACCCTAACCCAAACCCTAACCCTAACCCTATTCCTAACATTAACCCTAAACCTAAACTTAA
>JAJHUQ010000041.1:1445000-1455000 GCA_035773235.1 Eospalax fontanierii | reverse complement strand
AACCCTAACCCTAAATCTAACCCTAACCCTAATCCTAACCCTAACCTTAACCCAAAACTAACCCTAACAATAACACAAACCCTAACCCTAACCCTAACCCTAACCCTAACCCAAACCCTAACACTAACACTAACACTAACCCTAACACTAACCCAAACCCTAACCCAAACCCTAAACCAAACCAAAACCCTAACCCTAACTCTAATCCTAACCCTAAACCTATTCCTAACCCTAACCGTAACTCTAACCCTAACCCTAACCCTATTCCTAACCCTAACCCTAACCCTAACCTTAACCCAAACCCTAACCCAAAACCTAACCCTAACCGAAACCCTAATCAAACCCTAACTCTAACCCAAACCCTAACCCTAACACTAACCCTAACCGTAATCCTAAACCTAACCCTAACCCTAACCCAAAAAGTAAACCTAACCCTAAACCTAACCCTAACCCAAAACCTAACCCTAACCCAAATCCTAATCCTAACCCTAACCCTAATCCTAAACCTAACTCTAACCCTAACCGAAACCCTAACCCTAACCCTAACCCTAATCCAAACCCTATACCTAACCCTAACCCTAACCCTAACCTAACCCAAACCCTAACCCTTACCCAAACCCTAAACCTAAACCTAACCCGAACCCTAAACCTAATCCTAACCCTAACCCTAACCCTAACACTATTCCTAACCCTAACATTAAACCCTAACCCTAACCAATACCGTAAACATAACCCTCAAGCTAACTTTAACCCTAACCGAAACCCTAACCCTAACCCTAACCCTAACCCTTACCCAAACCCTAAACCTAAACCTAACCCTAATCTAATTCTAACCCTAACCCTAACCCAAAAACTAAGCCTAACTCGAACCCTAACCCAAACTCTAATCCTAACCCTAACCCTAACCCAAACCGTAACCCTAACCCTATTCCTAATCCTAGCCCTAAACCTAACCTTAACCCAAACCCTAACCCAAACCCTAACCCTAAACTTAACCCTAACTCAATCTCTAACCCTAATTCGAACCCTAACCCTAACCCAAACACTAACCCAAACCCTAACAATAACCCTAACCCTAACACTATTCCTTACCCTAACCCTATACCTAACCCTAACCCTAACCTAACATTAACCCAAACCAAAACCCTAAACCTAACTCTAATCCTAACTCTAACCCTAATCCAAACCCTAACATTAAACCTAACCCTAACCCTAACCCAAAACCTAAACCTAACCCTAATCTTAACCCTAACCCTAACCCTAATACTAACCCTAACTCTAACCCTAACACAAACCCAAACCCTAACCCTAAACCTAACCCTAACTCAAACCCTAAACCTAACCCTAACCCTAACCCAAACCCTAACCCTAAATCTAACCCTAACCCTAATCCTAACCCTAACCCTAAACCTAACCCAAACCCTAATCCTAACCCTAACCCTAACCCAAAAACTAAACCTAACTCGAACCCTAACCCAAACGCTAATCCTAACCCTAACCCGAACCCAAACCCTAACCCTAACCCTATTCCTAACCCTAACCCAAAACCTAACCTTAACCCAAACCCTAACCCTAACCCTAACACTAACTCAAACTCTAACCCTAACGAACCATAACCCTAATCCAAACACTAACCCAAACCCTAACAATAACCCTAACCCTATTCCTAACACTAACCCTAAACCCTAACCCTAAGCAATACCCTAAACATAAACTTAACGCTAATCCTAACCCTAACCCAAACCCTAACCCTAACCCTAAACCTAACCAAAAACCTAAACCTAACCCTAACCCTAACCCTAACGCAAACCCAAACCCTAACACTAACCCTAACCCTAACACTAACCCAAATCCTATCCCTAACATTAACCCATACCAAAGCCCCAAATCTAACTCTAATCCTAACCCTAACCCTAATCAAAACCCTAACATTAAACCTAACCCTAACCCTAACACAAAACCTAAACCTACCCCTAATCCTAACCCTAACCCTAACCCAAAAACTAACCCTAACCCGAACCTTAACCCAAACCCTAACACAAACCCTAACCCTAAACTCTAACCCAAACCCTATCTCTAACCCTAACCCTAACCCTAACTCAAACTCTAACCCTAACTCTAACCCTAACCAAAACCTAAACCTAAGCCTAATCCAAACCCTAACCCAAACACTAAAAATAACCCTAACGCTAACCCTATTCCTAAGACTAACCCTAACCCTCACCCTAACCCTAACCCTATTCCTAACCCTAACATTAAACCCTAACCCTAACCAATACCCTAAACATAACCCTCACGCTAACCCTAACCCTAACCCAAACCCTAATCCTAACCCTAACCCTAACCCAAACCCTAACCCTAACCCTAACTCTATCCCAAAAACTAACCATAACTCGAACCCTAACCCAAACCCTAATCCTAACCCTAACCCAAACCCTAACCCTAACCCTATTCCTAACATTAAACCTAAACCTAACCTTAACCCAAACCCTAACCCAAACCCTAACCCTAACCGAAACCCTAACCCTTACCCAAACCCTAAACCTAAACCTAACCCTAACCCTAATCCTAACCCTAACCCTAACCCAAAAACTAACCCTAACTCGAACCCTAACCCAAACCCTAATTCTAACCCTAACCCTAACCCAAACCCTAATCCTAACCCTATTCCTAACCCTAACCCTAAACCTAACCTTAAACCAAACCCTAACCCAAACCCTAATCCTAAACCTAACCCTAACTCAAACCCTAACCCTAACCCTATCCCAAACCCAAACCATAACACTAACCCTAACCCTAACACTAACCCAAATCCTAAACCTAATATTAACCCAAACCAAAGCCCTAAATCTAACTCTAATCCTAACCCTAACCCTAATCAAAACCCTAACATTAAACCTAACCCTAACCCTAACCCAAAACCTAAACCTAACTCTAATCCTAACCCTAACCCTAAACCTAATCCTAACCCTAACCCTAACATTAACACAAACCCAACCCCTAACCCTAACCCTAACCCTAACCCTAACCCTAACCCTAACCCTAACCCAAACCCTAACCCTAAACCTAACCCTAAACCTAACCCAAACCCTAAACCTTACCCAAACCCTAAACCTAAACCCAACCCTAACCCTAACCCTAATCCTAACCCTAACCCTAACCCTAACCCTAACTCTAACTCAAACCCTAACCCTAACCCTAACCCAAACCCTAACCCTAACCCTAACCCTAACCCTTATCCTAACCCTAAACCTAACCCAAAATATAACACTAACCCTAAAGCAAACCCTAACACTAACCCTAACCGTAACACTAAACCAAACCCTAACCCTTACCCAAACCCTAAACCTAAACCTAACCCTAACCCTAATCCTAACCCAAACCCTAACCCAAACCCTAACCCTAAACCCTAACCCAAACCCTATCCCTAACCCTAAACCTAACCCTAACTCAAACTCTAACCCTAACTCTAACCGTTACCCAAAACCTAAACCTAACCCTAATTCAAACGCTAACCCAAACCCTAACAATAACCCTAACCCTATCCCTATTCCTAAGACTAACCCTAACCCTAACCCTAATCCTAACCCTAACCCTATTACTAACCCTAACATTAAACCCTAACCCTAACCAATACCGTAAACATAACCCTCACGCTAACCCTAACCCTAACACAAACCCTAACCCTATCCCTAACCCTAACCCAAACAGTAAACCTAACCCTAACCCAAAAACTAACCCTAACTCGAACCCTAACCCAATCCCTAATCCAGACACCTAACCCTAAACCATCCCCTAACACTAACCCTATTCCTAACATTAACCCTAAACGTAATCTTAACCCAAACCCTAACCCTAACCCTAAGCCAAACCCTAACACAAATCCTAACCCTAACCCTAAACTAACCCTAACCCTAACCCTAACCCTAACTCAAACACTAACCCTAACCCTAAACCAAACCCTAACCCTAAACCTAACCCTAACCCTTATCCTAACCCTAAACCTAACCCAAAAAATAACACTAAGCCTAAACCAAACCCTAACCCTAACCCTAACCCTAACCCTTACCCAAACCCTAAACCTAAACCTAACCCTAATCTAATCCTAACCCTAACCCTAACCCAAAAACTAACCCTAACTCGAACCCTAACCCAAACTCTAATCCTAACCCTAACCCTACCCCAAAACCTAACCCTAACCCTATTCCTAATCCTAACCCTAAACCTAACCTTAACCCAAACCCTAACCCAAACCCTAACCCTAAATTTAACCCTAACTCAAACTCTAACCCTAATTCGAACCCTAACCCTAACCCAAACACTAACCCAAACCCTAACAATAACCCTAACATTAACCCAAATCCTAACCCTAAACTTAACCCTAAACCTAACCCTAACCCTAACGCAAACCAAAACCCTAACCCTAACCCAAACCCTAACCCTAACCCTAACCCTATTCCTAAACCTAACCCTAAACCCTAACACTAACCAATACCCTAAACATAACCTTCACGCTAACCCTAACCCTAACCCAAACCCTAACCCTAACCCTAAATCTAACCAAAAACCTAAACCTAACCCTAACCCTAACCCTAACCCAAACCCTAACCCTAACACTAACCCTAACCCTAACACTAACCCAAATCCTAACCCTAACATTAACCCAAACCAAAGCCCTAAATCTAACTCTAATCCTAACCCTAACCCTAATCAAAACCCTAACATTAAACCTAACCCTAACCCTAACCCAAAACCAAAACCTAACCCTAATCCTAACCCTAAACCTAATTTAACACAAAACCAACCCCTAACCCTAACCCTAACAATAACCCAAACCCTAACCCTAAACCTAATCCTAACTCAAAACCTAACCCTAACCCTAACCGTAACCCTAACACAAACCCTAACCCTAACCCTAACCCTAACCATAACCGTAACCCTAACCCTATTTCAAACACTAACCCTAACCCTAACCCAAACCCTAACCCTAAACCTAACCCTAACCCTTATCCTAACCCTAAACCTAAACCAAAAAATAACACTAACCCTAAACCAAACCCTAACCCTAACCCTAACCCTAACCCTAACCCTTACCCAAACCCTAAACCTAAACCTAACCCTAACCCTAATCCTAACCCTAACCCTAACCCAAAAACTAACCCTAACACTAACCCTAACCCAAACCCTAAACCTAATCCTAACCCTAACCCAAATCCTAACCCTAACCCTAACCCAAACCCAAACCCTAACACTAACCCTAACCCTAACACTAACCCACATCCTACCTTTAACATTAACACAAACCAAAGCCCTAAATCTAACTCTAATCCTAACCCTAACACTAATCAAAACCCTAACATTAAACCTAACCCTAACCCTAACCCTAACCCTAACCCTAACCCTAACCCTAACCCTAACCCTAACCCTAACCCTAACCCTAAACCAAACCCTAACCCAAATCCTAACCCTAACCCTAAACTAACCCTAACCCTAACCCTAACCCTAACTCAAACCCTAACCCTAACCCTAACTCAAACACTAACCCTAACCCTAACCCTAACCCTAACCCTAACCCTAACCCTAACCCTAACCCAAACCCTAACACTAACACTAACACTAAACCTAACACTAACCCAAACCCTAACCCTAACCCTAACCCTAACCCTAACCCTAACCCTAACCGTAACCCAAACCCTAACCCTAACACTAACCCTAACCCTAACACTAACCCAAATCCTAACCCTAACATTAACCCAAACCAAAACCCTAAACCTAACTCTAATCCTAACCCTAACCCTAATTAAAACCCTAACATTAAACCTAACCCTAACCCTAACCCAAAACCTAAACCTAACCCTAATCCTAACCCTAACCCTAACCCTAATCCTAAGCCTAACTCTAACCCTAACACAAACCCAACCTCTAACCCTAACCCTAACCCTAACCCTAAATCTAACCCTAACCCTAATCCTAACCCTAACCTTAACCCAAAACTAACCCTAACAATAACACAAACCCTAACCCTAACCCTAACCCTAACCCTAACCCAAACCCTAACACTAACACTAACACTAACCCTAACACTAACCCAAACCCTAACCCAAACCCTAAACCAAACCAAAACCCTAACCCTAACTCTAATCCTAACCCTAAACCTATTCCTAACCCTAACCGTAACTCTAACCCTAACCCTAACCCTATTCCTAACCCTAACCCTAACCCTAACCTTAACCCAAACCCTAACCCAAAACCTAACCCTAACCGAAACCCTAATCAAACCCTAACTCTAACCCAAACCCTAACCCTAACACTAACCCTAACCGTAATCCTAAACCTAACCCTAACCCTAACCCAAAAAGGAAACCTAACCCTAAACCTAACCCTAACCCAAAACCTAACCCTAACCCAAATCCTAAGCCTAACCCTAACCCTAAGCCTAAACCTAACTCTAACCCTAACCGAAACCCTAACCCTAACCCTAACCCTAATCCAAACCCTATACCTAACCCTAACCCTAACCCTAACCTAACCCAAACCCTAACCCTTACCCAAACCCTAAACCTAAACCTAACCCGAACCCTAAACCTAATCCTAACCCTAACCCTAACCCTAACACTATTCCTAACCCTAACATTAAACCCTAACCCTAACCAATACCGTAAACATAACCCTCAAGCTAACTTTAACCCTAACCGAAACCCTAACCCTAACCCTAACCCTAACCCTTACCCAAACCCTAAACCTAAACCTAACCCTAATCTAATTCTAACCCTAACCCTAACCCAAAAACTAAGCCTAACTCGAACCCTAACCCAAACTCTAATCCTAACCCTAACCCTAACCCAAACCGTAACCCTAACCCTATTCCTAATCCTAGCCCTAAACCTAACCTTAACCCAAACCCTAACCCAAACCCTAACCCTAAACTTAACCCTAACTCAAACTCTAACCCTAATTCGAACCCTAACCCTAACCCAAACACTAACCCAAACCCTAACAATAACCCTAACCCTAACACTATTCCTAACCCTAACCCTAAACCTAACCCTAACCCTAACCTAACATTAACCCAAACCAAAACCCTAAACCTAACTCTAATCCTAACTCTAACCCTAATCCAAACCCTAACATTAAACCTAACCCTAACCCTAACCCAAAACCTAAACCTAACCCTAATCTTAACCCTAACCCTAACCCTAATACTAACCCTAACTCTAACCCTAACACAAACCCAAACCCTAACCCTAAACCTAACCCTAACTCAAACCATAAACCTAACCCTAACCCTAACCCAAACCCTAACCCTAAATCTAACCCTAACCCTAATCAAAACCCTAACATTAAACCTAACCCAAAACCTAAACCTAACCCTAACCCTAACCCAAAAACTAAACCTAACTCGAACCCTAACCCAAACGCTAATCCTAACCCTAACCCTAACCCAAACCCTAACCCTAACCCTATTCCTAACCCTAACCCAAAACCTAACCTTAACCCAAACCCTAACCCTAACCCTAACACTAACTCAAACTCTAACCCTAACGAACCATAACCCTAATCCAAACACTAACCCAAACCCTAACAATAACCCTAACCCTATTCCTAACACTAACCCTAAACCCTAACCCTAAGCAATACCCTAAACATAAACTTAACGCTAATCCTAACCCTAAGGCAAAGCCTAACCCTATTCCTAAACCTAACCAAAAACCTAAACCTAACCCTAACCCTAACCCTAACGCAAACCCAAACCCTAACACTAACCCTAACCCTAACACTAACCCAAATCCTATCCCTAACATTAACCCATACCAAAGCCCCAAATCTAACTCTAATCCTAACCCTAACCCTAATCAAAACCCTAACATTAAACCTAACCCTAACCCTAACACAAAACCTAAACCTACCCCTAATCCTAACCCTAACCCTAACCCAAAAACTAACCCTAACCCGAACCTTAACCCAAACCCTAACACAAACCCTAACCCTAAACTCTAACCCAAACCCTATCTCTAACCCTAACCCTAACCCTAACTCAAACTCTAACCCTAACTCTAACCCTAACCAAAACCTAAACCTAAGCCTAATCCAAACCCTAACCCAAACACTAAAAATAACCCTAACGCTAACCCTATTCCTAAGACTAACCCTAACCCTCACCCTAACCCTAACCCTATTCCTAACCCTAACATTAAACCCTAACCCTAACCAATACCCTAAACATAACCCTCACGCTAACCCTAACCCTAACCCAAACCCTAATGCTAACCCTAACCCTAACCCAAACCCTAACCCTAACCCTAACTCTATCCCAAAAACTAACCATAACTCGAACCCTAACCCAAACCCTAATCCTAACCCTAACCCAAACCCTAACCCTAACCCTATTCCTAACATTAAACCTAAACCTAACCTTAACCCAAACCCTAACCCAAACCCTAACCCTAACCGAAACCCTAACCCTTACCCAAACCCTAAACCTAAACCTAACCCTAACCCTAATCCTAACCCTAACCCTAACCCAAAAACTAACCCTAACTCGAACCCTAACCCAAACCCTAATTCTAACCCTAACCCTAACCCAAACCCTAATCCTAACCCTATTCCTAACCCTAACCCTAAACCTAACCTTAAACCAAACCCTAACCCAAACCCTAATCCTAAACCTAACCCTAACTCAAACCCTAACCCTAACCCTATCCCAAACCCAAACCATAACACTAACCCTAACCCTAACACTAACCCAAATCCTAAACCTAATATTAACCCAAACCAAAGCCCTAAATCTAACTCTAATCCTAACCCTAACCCTAATCAAAACCCTAACATTAAACCTAACCCTAACCCTAACCCAAAACCTAAACCTAACTCTAATCCTAACCCTAACCCTAAACCTAATCCTAACCCTAACCCTAACATTAACACAAACCCAACCCCTAACCCTAACCCTAACCCTAACCCTAACCCTAACCCTAACCCTAACCCAAACCCTAACCCTAAACCTAACCCTAAACCTAACCCAAACCCTAAACCTTACCCAAACCCTAAACCTAAACCCAACCCTAACCCTAACCCTAATCCTAACCCTAACCCTAACCCTAACCCTAACTCTAACTCAAACCCTAACCCTAACCCTAACCCAAACCCTAACCCTAACCCTAACCCTAACCCTTATCCTAACCCTAAACCTAACCCAAAATATAACACTAACCCTAAAGCAAACCCTAACACTAACCCTAACCGTAACACTAAACCAAACCCTAACCCTTACCCAAACCCTAAACCTAAACCTAACCCTAACCCTAATCCTAACCCAAACCCTAACCCAAACCCTAACCCTAAACCCTAACCCAAACCCTATCCCTAACCCTAAACCTAACCCTAACTCAAACTCTAACCCTAACTCTAACCCTAACCCAAAACCTAAACCTAACCCTAATTCAAACGCTAACCCAAACCCTAACAATAACCCTATCCCTATCCCTATTCCTAAGACTAACCCTAACCCTAACCCTAATCCTAACCCTAACCCTATTACTAACCCTAACATTAAACCCTAACCCTAACCAATACCGTAAACATAACCCTCACGCTAACCCTAACCCTAACACAAACCCTAACCCTATCCCTAACCCTAACCCAAACAGTAAACCTAACCCTAACCCAAAAACTAACCCTAACTCGAACCCTAACCCAAACCCTAATCCATACACCTAACCCTAAACCATCCCCTAACACTAACCCTATTCCTAACATTAACCCTAAACGTAATCTTAACCCAAACCCTAACCCTAACCCTAAGCCAAACCCTAACACAAATCCTAACCCTAACCCTAAACTAACCCTAACCCTAACCCTAACCCTAACTCAAACACTAACCCTAACCCTAAACCAAACCCTAACCCTAAACCTAACCCTAACCCTTATCCTAACCCTAAACCTAACCCAAAAAATAACACTAAGCCTAAACCAAACCCTAACCCTAACCCTAACCCTAACC
>JAJHUQ010000041.1:1427500-1440000 GCA_035773235.1 Eospalax fontanierii | reverse complement strand
ACCTAACCCAAAAAATAACACTAACCCTAAACCAAACCCTAACCGTAACCATAACCCTAACCCTAACCCAAACCCTAACACTTACCCAAACCCTAAACCTAAACCTAACCCTAATCCTAAACCTAACCCTAACCCAAAAACTAAACCTAACTCGAACCCTAACCCAAACCCTAATCCTAACCCTAACCCTAACCCAAACCCTAACCCTAACCCTATTCCTAACCCTAACCCTAAACCTAACCTTAACCCAAACCCTAAACCAAACCCAAACCCTAACCCTAACACTAACCCAAACTCTAACCCTAACTTGAAACATAACCCTAACCCAAACACTAAACCAAACCCTAACAATAACCTAACCCTAACCCTATTCCTAACACTAACCTTAACCCTAACCCTAACCCTAACCCTAACCCTAACCCTAACCCTATTCCTAACCCTAACCCTAAACCAAACCAAAACCCTAACCCTAACTCTAATCCTAACCCTAATCCTAACCCTAACCTTAACCCTAACCCTAACCCTAACCCTAACTCAAACCCTAACCCTAAACCTAACCCTAACCCTTATCCTAACCCTAAACCTAACACAAAAAATAACACTAACCCTAAACCAAACCCTAACCCTAACCCTAACCCTAAACATAACAGAAACCCTAACCTTTACCCAAACACTAACCCTAACCCTAACCCTAACCCTAACCCTAACCCTAACCCTAACCCTAACCCTAACCAATACACTAAACATAACCTTCACGCTAACCCTAACCCTAACCCAAACCCAAAGCCTAACCCTAAACCTAACCAAAAACCTAAACCTAACCCTAACCCTAACCGTAACCCAAACCCTAACCCTAACACTAACCCTAACCCTAACACTAACCCAAATCCTAACCCTAACATTAAACCAAACCAAAACCCTAAACCTAATGCTAATCCTAACCCTAACCCTAATCAAAACCCTAACATTAAACCTAACCCTAACCCTAACCCAAAACCTAAACCTAACCCTAAGCCTAACCCAAACCCTAACCCTAACCCTAATCCTAACCCTAACCCTAACCCTAACACAAACCCAACCCCTAACCCTAACCCTAACCCTAATCATAAGCCTAACTCTAACCCTAACACAAACCCAAACCCTAACCCTAACCCTAACCCTAACCCAAACACTAACCCTAACTCGAACCCTAACCCTAACCCTAATCAAACCCTAACTCTAACCCAAACCCTGACCCTAACACTAACCCTAACCGTAATCCTAAACCTAACCCTAAACCCTAACCCAAACCCTATCCCTAACCCTAACCCTAACCCTAACTCAAACTCTAACCCTAACTCTAACCCTAACCCAAAACCTAAACCTAACCCTAATCCAAACCCTAACCCAAACCCTAACAATAACCCTAACCCTAACCCTATTCCTAAGACTAATCCTAACCCTAACCCTAACCCTAACTCTAACCCTATTCCTAACCCTAACATTAAACCCTAACCCTAAACAATACCCTAAACATAACCCTCACGCTAACCCTAACCCTAACCCAAACCCTAACCCTAACCCTAACCCTAACCCAAACCATAACCCTAACCCTCACCCTAACCCAAACACTAACCCTAACTCGAACCCTAACCCTAACCCTAACCCTAATCCAAACCCTATCCCTAACACTAACCCTAACCCTAACACTATCCCAAATCCTAACCCTAACATTAACCCAAACCAAAACCCTAAACCTAACTGTAATCCTAACCATAACCCTAATCAAAACCCTAACATTAAACCTAACCCTAACCCTAACCCAAAACCTAAACCTAACCCTAATCTTAACCCTAATCCTAACCCTAATCCTAACCCTAACCCTAACCCTAACACAAACCCAACCCCTAACCCTAACCCTAACCCTAACCCTAAACCTAACCCAAACCCTAACACTAACACTAACACTAAACCTAAGACTAACTCAAACCCTAACCCGAACCCTAAACCAAACCAAAACCCTAACCCTAACTCTAATCCTAACCCTAACCCTAAACCTATTCCTAACCCTAACCGTAACTCTAACCCTAACTCTAACCCTATTCCTAACCCTAACCCTAACCCTAACCCTAACCCTAACCCTAACCCTAACCCTAACCCTAACTCAAACCCTAACCCTAAAACTAACCCTAACACTTATCCTAACCCTAAACATGACACAAAAAATAACATTAACCCTAAAACAAATCCTAACCCTAACCCTAAACCTAACCCAAACCCTAACCCTTACCCAAACCCTAAACCTAAACCTAACCCTAACCCTAACCCTTATCCTAACCCTAAACCTAACCCAAAAAATAACACTAACCCTAAACCAAACCCTAACCCTAACCCTAAACCTAACCCTAACCCTAACCCTAACCCTAACCCAAACCCTAACCCTTACCCAAACCCTAAACCTAAACCTAACCCTAACCCTAATCCTAACCCTAACCCTAACCCAAAAACTAACCCTAACTCGAACCCTAACCCAAACGCTAATTCTAACCCTAACCCTAACCCAACCCCTAACCCTAACCCTATTCCTAACCCTAACCCTAAACCTAACCTTAACCCAAATCCTAACCCAAACCCTAACCCTAACGCTAACACTAACTCAAACTCTAACCCTAACTCGAACCATAACCCTAACCCAAACACTAACCCAAACCCTAACAATAACCCTAACCCTAACCCTATTCCTAACACTAACCTTAACCCTAACCCTAACCCTAACCCTATTCCTAACACTAACCCTAAACCCTAACCCTAACCAATACCCTAAACATAACCTTAACGCTAACCCTAACCCTAACCCAAACCCTAACCCTAACCCTAAACCTAACCAAAAACCTAAACCTAACCCTAACCCTAACCCTAACGCAAACCCAAACCCTAACACTAACCGTAACCCTAACACTAACCCAAATCCTAACCCTAACATTAACCCAAACCAAAGCCCTAAATCTAACTCTAATCCTAACCCTAACCCTAATCAAAACACGAACATTAAACCTAACCCTAACCCTAACACAAAACCTAAACCTAACGCTAATCCTAACCATAACCCTAACCCTAACCCTAACCCTAACCCTAACCCTAACCCTAATCTTAACCCTAACCCTAACCCAAAAACTAACCCTAACGATAACCCAAACCCTAACCCTAACCCTAACCCTAACCCAAACCCTAACCCTAACCCATACCCTAACCCTAACCCTAACTCTATCCCTATCCCTTCACCTAACCCAAACCCTTACCCTAACCCTAACCCTAACCCTAACCCTAACCCTAACCCTAACTCAAACCCTAACCCTACACCTAACCCAAACCCTAACCCTAACCCTAACCCTAACCCTTATCTTAACCCGAAACTTAACCCAAAATATAACACTAACCCTAAACCAAACCCTAACCCTAACCCTAACCCTAACCCTAACCCAAACCCTAACCCTTACCCAAACCCTAAATCTAAACCTAACCCTAAACCTAACCCTAACCCAAAAACTAACCCTAACCCGAACCTTAACCCAAACCCTAATCCTAACCCTAACCCTAACCCAAACCCTAACCATAACCCTATTCCTAACCATAACCCTAAACCTAACCTTAATCCAAACCCTAAACCAAACCCTAACCCTAAACTCTAACCCAAACCCTATCCCTAACCCTAACCCTAACCCTAACTCAAACTCTAACCCTAACTCTAACCCTAACCCAAAACCTAAACCTAAGCCTAATCCAAACACTAACCGAAACCCTAACAATAACCCTAACCCTATTCCTAAGACTAACCCTATCCCTAACCCTAACCCTAACCCTATTCCTAACCCTAACATTAAACCCTAACCCTAACCAATACCCTAAACATAACCCTCACGCTAACCCTAACCCTAACCCAAACCCTAAACTTAACCCTAAACCTAACCAAAAACCTAAACCTAAACCTAACCCTAACCGTAACCCAAACCCTAACCCTAACACTAACCCTAACCCTAACACTAACCCAAATCCTAACCCTAACATTAACCCAAACCAAAACCCTAAACCTAACTCTAATCCTAACCCTAACCCTAATCAAAACCCTACCATTAAACCTAATGCTATCCCTAACCCAAAATCTAAACCTAACCCTAATCCTAACCCTAACCCTAACCCTAATCCTAACCCTAACTCTAAACCTACAACAAACCCAACCCATAACCCTAAGCCTAACCCTAACCCAAACACTAACCCTAAACCTAACCCTAACTCAAACCCTAACCCTAACCCTAACCCTAACCCAAACCTTAACCCTAAATCTAACCCTAACCCTAATCCTAACCCTAACCCGAATGCAAAAACTAACCCTAACAATAACCCAAACCCTAACCCTAACCCTAACCCAAACCCTAACACTAACACTAACACTAACCCTAACACTAACCCAAACCCTAACCCTAACACTAAACCAAACCAAAACCCTAACCCTAACTCTAATTCTAATCCTAACCCTAAACCTATTCCTAACACTAACCGTAACTCTAACCCTAACCCTAACCCTATTCTTAACCCTAACCCTAACCCTAACCTTAAACCAAACCCTAAACCTAAACCTAACCCTAACCCAAACCCTAATAAAACCCTAACTCTAAACCAAACCCTAACCCAAACACTAACCCTATACGTAATCCTAAACCTAACCCTAACCCAAACCCAAAAAGTAAACCTAACCCTAAACCTAACCCTAACCCAAAACCTAACCCTAACACAAATCCTAATCCTAACCCTAACCCTAATCCTAAACCTAACTGTAACCCTAACCCAAACCCTAACCCTAACCCTAACCCAAACTCTAATCCTAACCCTAACCCTAACCCAAACCCTAACCCTAACCCTATTCCTAATCCTAGCCCTAAACCTAACCTTAACCCAAAAACTAACCCTAACACTAACCCTAACCCTAACAATAACCCAAACCCTAAACCTAAACATAACCCTAACCCTAACCAAACCCTAACACTAACACTAACACTAACCCTAACACTAACCCAAACCCTAACCCTAACCCTAAACCAAACCAAAACCCTAACCCTAACTCTAATCCTAACCCTAACCCTAACCCTAACCCCAACCCTAACCCTAACCCTAACTCAAACCCTAACCCTAAACCTAACCCTAACCCTTATCCTAACCCTAAACCTAACACAAAAAATAACACTAACCCTAACCCAAACCCTAACCCTTACCCAAACCCTAAACCTAAACCTAACCCTAACCCTAACCCTAATCCTAACCCTAACGCTAACCCTAACGCTAACCCTAACTCAAATCCTAACCCTAACTCTAAACCAAACCCTAACCCTAACCCTAAGCCTAACCCTTATCCTAACCCTAAACCTAACCCAAAATATAACAGTAACCCTAACCCTAACCCTAACCCTAACACAAACCCTAACCCTTACCCAAACCCGAGCCCTAACCCTACCCCTAACCCTAACCCTAACCCTATTCCTAACCTTAACATTAAACCCTAACCCTAACCAATACCGTAAACATAACCCTCACACTAACCCTAACCCTAACCCAAACCCTAACCCTAACCCTAACCCTAACCCAAACCCTAAACCTAACCCTAACCCTAACCCAAAAACTAACCCTAACTCGAACCCTAACCCAAACCCTAATCCTAACCCTAACCCTAAACCAAACCCTAACCCTAACCCTATTCCTAACATTAACCGTAAACCTAACCTTAACCCAAACCCTAACCCAAACCCTAACCCTAACCCTAACCCTAACCCTAACCCAAACCCTAACCCAAATCCTAACCCTAACCCTAAACTAACCCTAACCCTAACCCTAACCCTAACTCAAACACTAACCCTAAGCCTAAACCAAACCCTAACCCTAAACCTAACCCTAACCCTTATCCTAACCCTAAACCTAACACAAAAAATAACACTAACCCTAAACCAAACCCTAATCCTAACCCTAACACTAACCCTAACCCTTACCCAAATCCTAAACCTAAACCTAACCCTAATCTAATCCTAAACCTAACCCTAACCCCAAAATTAACCCTAACTCGAACCCTAACCCAAACTCTAATCCTAACCCTAACCCTAACCCTATTTCTAATCCTAACCCTAAACCTAACCTTAACCCAAACCCTAACCCAAACCCTAACCCTAAACTTAACCGTAACTCAAATTCTAACCCTAATTCGAACCCTAACCCTAACCCAAACACTAACCCAAACCCTAACAATAACCCTAACCCTAACCCTATTCCTAACTCTTACCCTAACCCTAACCCTAAACCTAAACCTATTCCTAACCCTAACCCTAATCCCTAACCATAACCAATACCCTAAACATAACCTTCACGCTACCCCTAACCCTAACCCAAACCCTAAACCTAACCCTAAACCTAACCGAAAACCTAAACCTAACCCTAACCCTAACCGTAACCCAAACCCTAACCCTAACACTAACCCTAACCCTAACACTAACCCAAATCCTAACCCTAACATTAACCCAAACCAAAACCCTAAACCTAACTCTAATCCTAACCCTAACCCTAATTAAAACCCGAACATTAAACCTAACCCTAACCCTAACCCATAACCTAAACCTAACCCTAATCCTAACCCTAACCCTAACCCTAATCCTAAGCCTAACTCTAACCCTAACACAAACCCAACCTCTAACCCTAACCCTAACCCTAACCCTAACCCTAACCCTAACCCTAACCCTAACCCAAACCCTAACACTAACACTAACACTAACCCTAACACTAACCCAAACCCTAACCCAAACCCTAAACCAAACCAAAACCCTAACCCTAACTCTAATCCTAACCCTAAACCTATTCCTAACCCTAACCGTAACTCTAACCCTAACCCTAACCCTATTCCTAACCCTAACCCTAACCCTAACCTTAACCCAAACCCTAACCCAAAACCTAACCCTAACCCAAACCCTAATCAAACCCTAACTCTAACCCAAACCCTAACCCTAACACTAACCCTAACCGTAATCCTAAACCTAACCCTAACCCTAACCCAAAAAGTAAACCTAACCCTAAACCTAACCCTAACCCAAAACCTAACCCTAACCCAAATCCTAATCCTAACCCTAACCCTAATCCTAAACCTAACTCTAACCCTAACCGAAACCCTAACCCTAACCCTAACCCTAACCCAAACCCTATACCTAACCCTAACCCTAACCCTAACCCAAACCGTAACCCTAACCCTATTCCTAATCCTAGCCCTAAACCTAACCTTAACCCAAACCCTAACCCAAACCCTAACCCTAAACTTAACCCTAACTCAAACTCTAACCCTAATTCGAACCCTAACCCTAACCCAAACACTAATCCAAACCCTAACAATAACCCTAACCCTAACACTATTCCTAACCCTAACCCTAACCCTAACCCTAACCCTAACCTAACATTAACCCAAACCAAAACCCTAAACCTAACTCTAATCCTAACTCTAACCCTAATCAAAACCCTAACATTAAACCTAACCCTAACCCTAACCCAAAACCTAAACCTAACCCTAATCTTAACCCTAACCCTAACCCTAATCCTAACCCTATCTCTAACCCTAACACAAACCCAAACCCTAACCCTAAACCTAACCCTAACTCAAACCCTAAACCTAACCCTAACCCTAACCCAAACCCTAACCCTAAATCTAACCCTAACCCTAATCCTAACCCTAACCCTAAACCTAACCCTAACCCTAATCCTAACACTAACCCTAACCCAAAAACTAAACCTAACTCGAACCCTAACCCAAACGCTAATCCTAACCCTAACCCTAACCCAAACCCTAATCCTAACCCTATTCCTAACCGTAAACCAAAACCTAACCTTAACCCAAACCCTAACCCTAACCCTAACACTAACTCAAACTCTAACCCTAACTCGAACCATAACCCTAACCCAAACACTAACCCAAACCCTAACAATAACCCTAACCCTATTCCTAACACTAACCCTAAACCGAACCCTAAGTAATACCCTAAACATAAACTTAACGCTAATCCTAACCCTAACCCAAACCCTAACCCTAACCCTAAACCTAACCAAAAACCTAAACCTAACCCTAACCCTAACCCTAACGCAAACCCAAACCCTAACACTAACCCTAACCCTAACACTAACCCAAATCCTATCCCTAACATTAACCCATACCAAAGCCCCAAATCTAACTCTAATCCTAACCCTAACCCTAATCAAAACCCTAACATTAAACCTAACCCTAACCCTAACACAAAACCTAAACCTACCCCTAATCCTAACCCTAACCCTAACCTAAAAACTAACCCTAACCCGAACCTTAACCCAAACCCTAACACAAACCCTAACCCTAAACTCTAACCCAAACCCTATCTCTAACCCTAACCCTAACCCTAACTCAAACTCTAACCCTAACTCTAACCCTAACCAAAACCTAAACCTAAGCCTAATCCAAACCCTAACACAAACACTAAAAATAACCCTAACGCTAACCCTATTCCTAAGACTAACCCTAACCCTCACCCTAACCCTAACCCTATTCCTAACCCTAACATTAAACCCTAACCCTAACCAATACCCTAAACATAACCCTCACGCTAACCCTAACCCTAACCCAAACCCTAATCCTAACCCTAACCCTAACTCAAACCCTAACCCTAACCCTAACTCTATGCCAAAAACTAACCATAACTCGAACCCTAACCCAAACCCTAATCCTAACCCTAACCCAAACCCTCACCCTAACCCTATTCCTAACATTAACCCTAAACCTAACCTTAACCCAAACCCTAACCCTAACCGAAACCCTAACCCTTACCCAAACCCTAAACCTAAACCTAACCCTAACCCTAATCCTAACCCTAACCCTAACCCAAAAACTAACCCTAACTCGAACCCTAACCCAAACCCTAATTCTAACCCTAACCCTAACCCAAACCCTAATCCTAACCCTATTCCTAACCCTAACCCTAAACCTAACCTTAAACCAAACCCTAACCCAAACCCTAATCCTAAACCTAACCCTAACTCAAACCCTAACCCTAACCCTAACCCAAACCCAAACCCTAACACAAACCTAACCCTAACACTAACCCAAATCCTAAACCTAACATTAACCCAAACCAAAGCCCTAAATCTAACTCTAATCCTAACCCTAACCCTAATCAAAACCCTAACATTAAACCTAACCCTAACCCTAACCCAAAACCTAAACCTAACTCTAATCCTAACCCTAACCCTAAACCTAATCCTAACCCTAACCCTAACATTAACACAAACCCAACCCCTAACCCTAACCCTAACCCTAACCGTAACCCTAACCCAAACACTAACCCAAACCCTAACAATAACCCTAACCCTATTCCTAACACTAACCCTAAACCGAACCCTAAGCAATACCCTAAACATAAACTTAACGCTAATCCTAACCCTAACCCAAACCCTAACCCTAACCCTAAACCTAACCAAAAACCTAAACCTAACCCTAACCATAACCCTTACCCAAACCCAAACCCTAACACTATCCCTGAGCCTAACACTATCCCAAAGCCTTTCCCTAACATTAACCCATAGAAAAGCCCTAAATTTAACTATATTCCTAACCCTTACCCTAAACCAAACCCTAACATTAAACCTAACCCTAACCCTAACACAAAACCTAAACCTACCCCTAATCCTAACCCTAACTCTAACCCAAAAACTAACCCTAACCCGAACCTTAACCCAAACCCTAACACAAACCCTAACCCTAAACTCTAACCCAAACCCTATCTCTAACCCTAACCCTAACCCTAACTCAAACTCTAACCCTAACTCTAACCCTAACCAAAACCTAAACCTAAGCCTAATCCAAACCCTAACCCAAACACTAAAAATAACCCTAACGCTAACCCTATTCCTAAGACTAACCCTAACCCTCACCCTAACCCTAACCCTATTCCTAACCCTAACATTAAACCCTAACCCTAACCAATACCCTAAACATAACCCTCACGCTAACCCTAACCCTAACCCAAACCCTAACCCTAACCCTAACCCAAACCCTAACCCTAACCCTATTCCTAACATTAAACCTAAACCTAACCTTAACCCAAACCCTAACCCAAACCCTAACCCTAACCGAAACCCTAACCCTTACCCAAACCCTAAACCTAAACCTAACCCTAACCCTAATCCTAACCCTAACCCTAACCCAAAAACTAACCCTAACTCGAACCCTAACCCAAACCCTAATTCTAACCCTAACCCTAACCCAAACCCTAATCCTAACCCTATTCCTAACCCTAACCCTAAACCTAACCTTAAACCAAACCCTAACCCAAACCCTAATCCTAAACCTAACCCTAACTCAAACCCTAACCCTAACCCTAACCCAAACCCAAACCCTAACACTAACCCTAACCCTAACACTAACCCAAATCCTAAACCTAACATTAACCCAAACCAAAGCCCTAAATCTAACTCTAATCCTAACCCTAACCCTAATCAAAACCCTAACATTAAACCTAACCCTAACCCTAACCCAAAACCTAAACCTAACTCTAATCCTAACCCTAACCCTAAACCTAATCCTAACCCTAACCCTAACATTAACACAAACCCAACCCCTAACCCTAACCCTAACCCTAACCGTAACCCTAACCCTAACCCTAACCCAAACCCTAACCCTAAACCTAACCCTAATTCAAACCCTAACCCTAACCCTAACCCTAACTCAAACCCTAACCCTAAACCTAACCCTAACCCTTATCCTAACCCTAAACCTAACACAAAAAATAACACTAACCCTAAACCAAACCCTAACCCTAAACCTAACCCAAACCCAAAACCTAACACAAACCTAACCCTAACACTAACCCAAATCCTAAACCTAACATTAACCCAAACCAAAGCCCTAAATCTAACTCTAATCCTAACCCTAACCCTAATCAAAACCCTAACATTAAACCTAACCCTAACCCTAACCCAAAACCTAAACCTAACTCTAATCCTAACCCTAACCCTAAACCTAATCCTAACCCTAACCCTAACATTAACACAAACCCAACCCCTAACCCTAACCCTAACCCTAACCGTAACCCTAACCCTAACCCTAACCCAAACCCTAACCCTAAACCTAACCCTAACTCAAACCCTAACCCTAACCCTAACCCTAACTCAAACCCTAACCCTAAACCTAACCCTAACCCTTATCCTAACCCTAAACCTAACACAAAAAATAACACTAACCCTAAACCAAACCCTAACCTTAAACCAAACCCTAACCCTAACCGAAACCCTAACCCTTACCCAAACCCTAAACCTAAACCTAACCCTAACCCTAATCCTAACCCTAACCCTAACCCAAAAACTAACCCTAACTCGAACCCTAACCCAAACCCTAATTCTAACCCTAACCCTAACCCAAACCCTAATCCTAACCCTATTCCTAACCCTAACCCTAAACCTAACCTTAAACCAAACCCTAACCCAAACCCTAATCCTAAACCTAACCCTAACTCAAACCCTAACCCTAACCCTAACCCAAACCCAAACCCTAACACTAACCCTAACCCTAACACTAACCCAAATCCTAAACCTAACATTAACCCAAACCAAAGCCCTAAATCTAACTCTAATCCTAACCCTAACCCTAATCAAAACCCTAACATTAAACCTAACCCTAACCCTAACCCAAAACCTAAACCTAACTCTAATCCTAACCCTAACCCTAAACCTAATCCTAAACCTAACCCTAACATTAACACAAACCCAACCCCTAACCCTAACCCTAACCCTAACCGTAACCCTAACCCTAACCCTAACCCAAACCCTAACCCTAAACCTAACCCTAACTCAAACCCTAACCCTAACCCTAACCCTAACTAGAACCCTAACCCTAAACCTAACCCTAACCCTTATCCTAACCCTAAACCTAACACAAAAAATAACACTAACCCTAAACCAAACCCTAACCCAAAACCTAACCCAAACCCAAAACCTAACACAAACCTAACCCTAACACTAACCCAAATCCTAAACCTAACATTAACCCAAACCAAAGCCCTAAATCTAACTCTAATCCTAACCCTAACCCTAATCAAAACCCTAACATTAAACCTAACCCTAACCCTAACCCAAAACCTAAACCTAACTCTAATCCTAACCCTAACCCTAAACCTAATCCTAACCCTAACCCTAACATTAACACAAACCCAACCCCTAACCCTAACCCTAACCCTAACCGTAACCCTAACCCTAACCCTAACCCAAACCCTAACCCTAAACCTAACCCTAACTCAAACCCTAACCCTAACCCTAACCCTAACTCAAACCCTAACCCTAAACCTAACCCTAACCCTTATCCTAACCCTAAACCTAACACAAAAAATAACACTAACCCTAAACCAAACCCTAACCTTAAACCAAACCCTAACCCTAACCGAAACCCTAACCCTTACCCAAACCCTAAACCTAAACCTAACCCT
>JAJHUQ010000041.1:1410000-1417500 GCA_035773235.1 Eospalax fontanierii | reverse complement strand
CAAACCCTAAACCTAAACCTAACCCTAACCCTAATCCTAACCCTAACCCTAAACCAAAAACTAACCCTAACCCGAACCTTAATCCAAACCCTAATCCTAACCCTAACCCTAACCCAAACACTAACCATAACCCTATTCCTAACCATAACCCTAAACCTAACCTTAACCCAAACACTAACCCAATCCTAACCCTAAAACCTAACCCAAACCCTATCCCTAACCCTAACTCTAACCCTAACTTAAACTCTAACCCTAATTCTAACCCTAACCCAAACCCTAACAATAACCCTAAACCTAACCCTATTCCTAAGACTAACCCTAACCCTAACCCTAACCCAAACCCTAACCCTTAACCAAACCCTAAACCTAAACCTAACCCTAACCCTAATCCGAACCCTAACCCTAACCCAAAAACTAACCCATTCCGAACCTTAACAAAAACCCTAATCCTAACCCTAACACTAACCCAAACCCTAACCATAACCCTATTCCTAACCATAACCCTAAACCTAACCTTAACCCAAACCCTAACCCAAACCCTAACCCTAAACCCTAACTCAAACCCTATCCCTAACCCTAACCCTAACCCTAACTCAAACTCTAACCCTAACTCTAAACCTAACCCAAAACCTAAACCTAACCCTAATCCAAACCCTAACCCAAACCCTAACAATAACCCTAAAACTAACCCTATTCCTAAGACTAACCCTAACCCTAACCCTAATCCTAACCCTATTCCTAAGCCTAACATTAAACCCTAACCATAACCAATACCCTAAACATAACCCTCACGCTAACCCTAACCCTAACCCAAACCCTAACCCTAACCCTAAACCTAACCCTAACTCAAACTCTAACCCTAACTCCAACCCTAACCCTAACCCAAACACTAACCCAAACCCTAACAATATCCCTAACCCTAACCCTATTCCTAACACTAAACTTAACCCTAACCCAATCCCTAATCCTAACCCTATTCCTAACACTAACCCTAAACCCTAACCCTAACGAATACCCTAAACATAACCTTCACGCTAAACCTAAACCTAACCCAAACCCTAACCCTAACCCTAAACCTAACAAAAAACCTAAACCTAACTCTAACCCTAACCCTAACCCAAACCCAAACCCTAACACTAACCCTAACCCTAACCCTAACCCTAACCCTAACCCTAACCCTAACCCTAACCCAATCCCTAACCCTAACCCTATTCCTAACACTAACCCTAAACCCTAACCCTAACGAATACCCTAAACATAACCTTCACGCTAAACCTAAACCTAACCCAAACCCTAACCCTAACCCTAAACCTAACAAAAAACCTAAACCTAACTCTAACCCTAACCCTAACCCAAACCCAAACCCTAACACTAACCCTAACCCTAACCCTAACCCTAACCCTAACCCTAACCCTAACTCAAACCCTAAACCTAACCCTAACCCAAACCCGAAAACTAACCATAACCCTAACCCTTATCCTAACCCTAAACTTAACCCAAAATATAACACTAACCCTAAACCAAACCCTAACCCTAACCCTAACCCTAACCCTAACCCAAACCCTAACCCTTGCCCAAACCCTAAATCTAAACCTAACCCTAACCCTAATCCTAACCCTAACCCTAACCCAAAAACTAACCCTAACCGAACCTTAATCCAAACACTAATCCTAACCCTAACCCTAACACAAACCCTAACCATAACCCTATTTCTAAACGTAACCTTAAACCTAACCTTAACCCAAACACTAACCCAAACCCTAACCCTAAACCCTAACCCAAACCCGATCCCTAACCCTAACCCTAACACTAACTTAAACTCTAACCCTAAATCTAACCCTAACCCAAACATTAACAATAACCCTAACCTAACCCTATTCCTAAGACTAACCCTAACCCTAACCCTAACCCTAACCCAAACCCTAACTCTTAACCAAACCCTAAACCTAAACCTAACCCTAACCCTAATCCTAACCCTAACCCTAACCCAAAAACTAACCCATTCCGAACCTTAACCCAAAACCTAATCCTAACCCTAACACTAACCCAAACCTAACCATAACCCTATTCCTAACCATAACCCTAAACCTAACCTTAACCCAAACCCTAACCCAAACCCTAACCCTAAACCCTAACCCAAACCCTATCCCTAACCCTAACCCTAACCCTAACTCAAACTCTAACCCTAACTCTAAACCTAACCCAAAACCTAAACCTAACCCTAATCCAAACCCTAACCCAAACGCTAACAATAACCCTAAACCTAACCCTATTCCTAAGACTAACCCTAACCCTAACCCTAATCCTAACCCTATTCCTAAGCCTAACATTAAACCCTAACCATAACCAATACCCTAAACATAACCCTCACGCTAACCCTAACCCTAACCCAAACCCTAACCCTAACCCTAAACCTAACCCTAACTCAAACTCTAACCCTAACTCCAACCCTAACCCTAACCCAAACACTAACCCAAACCCTAACAATATCCCTAACCCTAACCCTATTCCTAACACTAAACTTAACCTTAACCCAATCCCTAACCCTAACCCTATTCCTAACACTAACCCTAAACCCTAACCCTAACGAATACCCTAAACATAACCTTCACGCTAAACCTAAACCTAACCCAAACCCTAAACCTAAACCTAACAAAAAACCTAAACCTAACTCTAACCCTAACCCTAACCCAAACCCAAACCCTAACACTAACCCTAACCCTAACCCTAACCCTAACCCTAACCCTAACCCTAACCCTAACTCAAACCCTAAACCTAACCCTAACCCAAACCCGAAACCTAACCATAACCCTAACCCTTATCCTAACCCTAAACTTAACCCAAAATATAACACTAACCCTAAACCAAACCCTAACCCTAACCCTAACCCTAACCCTAACCCAAACCCTAACCCTTGCCCAAACCCTAAATCTAAACCTAACCCTAACCCTAATCCTAACCCTAACCCTAACCCAAAAACTAACCCTAACCCGAACCTTAATCCAAACCCTAATCCTAGCCCAAACCCTAACCCAAACCCTAACCATAACCCTATTTCTAACCGTAACCTTAATCCTAATCTTAACCCAAACACTAACCTAATCCCTATCCCTAAACCCTAACCCAAACCCGATCCCTAACCCTAACCCTAACACTAACTTAAACTCTAACCCTAACTCTAACCCTAACCCAAACATTAACAATAACCCTAACCTAACCCTATTCCTAAGACTAACCCTAACCCTAACCCTAACCCTAACCCAAACCCTAACTCTTAACCAAACCCTAAACCTAAACCTAACCCTAACCCTAATCCTAACCCTAACCCTAACCCAAAAACTAACCCATTCCGAACCTTAACCCAAAACCTAATCCTAACCCTAACACTAAACCAAACCCTAACCATAACCCTATTCCTAACCATAACCCTAAACCTAACCTTAACCCAAACCCTAACCCAAACCCTAACCCTAAACCCTAACCCAAACCCTATCCCTAACCCTAACCCTAACCCTAACTCAAACTCTAACCCTAACTCTAAACCTAACCCAAAACCTAAACCTAACACTAATCCAAACCCTAACCCAAACCCTAAATATAACCCTAAACCTAACCCTATTCCTAAGACTAACCCTAACCCTAACCCTAACCCTATTCCTAACCCTAACATTAAACCCTAACCCTAACCAATACCCTAAACATAACCCTCACGCTAACCCTAAACCTAAACCAAACCCTAACCCTAACACTAACCCAAACCCTAACTCAAACTCTAACCCTAACTCGAACCCTAACCCTAAACCAAACACTATCCCAAACCCTAACAATATCCCTAACCCTTACCCTATTCCTAACACTAAACTTAACCCTAACCCTAACCCAATCCCTAACCCTAACCCTATTCCTAACACTAACCCTAAACCCTAACCCTAACCAATACCCTAAACATAACCTTCACGCTAACCCTAAAGCTAACCCAAAACCTAACCCTAACCCTAAACCTAACAAAAAACCTAAACCTAACCCTAACCCTAAACCTAACCCAAACCCAAACCCTAACCCTAACCCTAACCCTAACCCTAACCCTAACTCAAACCCTAACCCTAACCCTAACCCAAACCCTAACCCTAACCCTTATCCTAACCCTAAACCTAACCCAAAATATAACACTAAACCTAAACCAAACCCTAACCCTAACCATAACCCTAACACAAACCCTAACCCTTACCCAAACCCTAAACCTAAACCTAACCCTAACCCTAATCCTAAACCTAACCCTAACCCAAAAACTAACCCTAACCCGAACCCTAACCCAAACCCTAATCTTAACCCTAATCCTAACCCAAACCTTAACCATAACCCTATCCCTAACCCTAACCCTAACCCTAACTCAAACTCTAACCCTAACTCTAACCCTAAACCAAAACCTAAACCTAACCCTAATCCAAACCCTAACCCAAACCCTAACAATAACCCTAACCCTAACCCTATTCCTAACACTAACCCTAACCCTAACCCTAACCCTAACCCTATTCCTAACCCTAACCCTATACCCTAATCCTAACCAATACGCTAAACATAATCCTCACGCTAACCCTAACCCTAACCCAAACCCTAACCCTAAACCTATCCCTAACCCAAACCCTAAACCTAACCCTAACCCAAAAACTAACCCTAACTCGAACCCTAACCCAAAACTTAATCCTAACCCTAACCCTAACCCAAACCCTAACCCTAACCCTATTCCTAACACTAACTCTAACCCTAACCTTAACCCTAACCGTATTCCTAACCCTAACCCTAAACCCTAACCCTAACCAATACCCTAAACAAAACCTTCACGCTAACCCTAACCCTAACCCAAACCTTAACCCTAACCCTAAACCTAACCAAAAACCTAAACCTAACCCTAACCCTAGCCCTAACACTAACCCTAAGCCTAACACTAACCGAAATCCTAACCCTAATATTAACCCAAAGCAAAACCCTAAACCTAACTCTAAACCTAACCCTAACCCTAATCAAAACCCTAACATTAAAACTAACCCTAACCCTAACCCAAAACCTAAACCTAACCCTAATCCTAACCCTAACCCTAACCCTAATCCTAACCCTAACCCTAACCCTAACACAAACCCAACCCCTAACCCTAACCCTAACCCTAACCCAAACACTAACCCTAAACCTAACCCGAACCCAAAAACTAACCCTAACAATAACCCAAACCCTAACCCTAACCATAACCCTAACCCTAACCCAAAACCTAACACTAACACTAGAACTAACCCTAACACTAACCAAAACCCTAACCCTAACCCTAAACCAAAAAAAAACCCTAACCCTAACTCTAATCCTAACCCTAACCCTAACCCTAAGCCCAACCCTAACTCAAACCCTAACCCTAAACCTAACCCTAACCCTTATCCTAACCATTAACCTAACACAAAAAATAACACTAACCCTAAACCAAACCCTAACCCTCAACCTAACCCTAAACCTAACCCAAACCCTAACCCTTAACCAAACCCTAAACCTAAACATAACCCTAACCCTAACCCTAATCCTAACCCTAACGCTAACCCTAACCCTAACCCTAACTCAAATCCTAACCCTAACTCTAACCCAAACCCTAACCCTAAACCTAACCCTAACCCTTATCCTAACCCTAAACCTAACCCAAAATATAACACTAAACCTAAACCAAACCCTAACCCTAACCCTAACACTAACCCTAACCCAAACCCTAACCCTTACCCAAACCCTAAACCCAAACCTTAACCCTAACCCTAAACCTAACCAAAAACCTAAACCTAACCCTAACCCTAGCCCTAACACTAACCCTAAGCCTAACACTAACCGAAATCCTAACCCTAATATTAACCCAAAGCAAAACCCTAAACCTAACTCTAAACCTAACCCTAACCCTAATCAAAACCCTAACATTAAACCTAACCCTAACCCTAAACCAAAACCTAAACCAAACCCTAACCCTAACCCTAACCCTAACCCTTACCCAAATCCTAAACCTAAACCTAACCCTAATCTAATCCTAACCCTAACCCTAACCCAAAAACTAACCCTAACTCGAACGCTAACCCAAACTCTAATCCTAACCCTAACTCTAACCCAAACCCTAACCCTAACCCTATTCCTAATCCTTACCCTAAACATAACCTTAACCCAAACCCTAACCCAAACCCTAACCCTAAACTTAACCCTAACTCAAACTCTAACCCTAATTCGAACCCTAACCCTAACCCAAACACTAACCCAAACCCTAACAATAACCCTAACCCTAACCCTATTCCTAACTCTAACCCTAACCCTAACCCTAAACCTAAACCTATTCCTAACCCTAACCCTAAACCCTAACCCTAACCAATACACTAAACTTAACATTCACGCTAAACCTAACCCTAACCCAAACCCTAACCCTAACCCTAAACCTAACCAAAAACCTAAACCTAACCCTAACCCTAACCGTAACCCAAACCCTAACCCTAACACTAACCCTAACCCTAACACTAACCCAAATCCTAACCCTAACATTAACCCAAACCAAAACCCTAAACCTAACTCTAATCCTAACCCTAACCCTAATCAAAACCCTAACATTAAACCTAACCCTAACCCTAACCCAAAACCTAAACCTAACCCTAATCCTAACCCTAACCCTAAACCTAATCCTAAGCCTAACTCTAACCCTAACACAAACCCAACCCCTAACCCTAACCCTAACCCTAACCCAAACCCTAACGCTAAACCTAACCCTAACTCAAACCCTAACCCTAACCCTAACCCTAACCCAAACCCTAACCTTAAATCTAACCGTAACCCTAATCCTAACCCTAACCTTAACCCAAAACTAACCCTAACAATAACACAAACCCTAACCCTAACCCTAACCCTAACCCTAACCCAAACCCTAACACTAACACTAACACTAACCCTAACACTAACCCAAACCCTAACCCTAACCCTAAACCAAACCAAAACCCTAACCCTAACTCTAATCCTAACCCTAACCCTAAACCTATTCCTAACCCTAACCGTAACTCTAACCCTAACCCTAACCCTATTCCTAACCCTAAGCCTAACTCTAATCCTAACATTATGCCTAACCCTATACCTAACCGAAACCCTAACCCTAATCCTAACTGTAACCCTAACCCTAAACCAAATACTAACCCTAACCCTAAATCTAACCCAAACACTAACCCTCACCCTAACCCTAAAACTAATACTAAATGTAACACTAAACCTAACCCTAACCCAAACCCAACCCTAACCCTAACCCTAACCCCCAACACTAACCAAAAACATAACAGTAACCCTAAACCATTCCGTAACACTAACCGTAACCGTAACCCTAACCCTAACTCTAACCCTAACCCAAACCCAAACCCTAACCCTAACCCTAACCCTAACCGTTACCATAACCCAAAACCAAACCCTAACCCCAACCCTAACCCTAACCCTAAACCTAACCCTAACACTAAC
>JAJHUQ010000041.1:1390000-1405000 GCA_035773235.1 Eospalax fontanierii | reverse complement strand
CTAAGCGTAACCCTAACCCAAACCCTAACCCTAATCCTACCTGTAAAGCTAACCATAAACCAAATCCTAAACCTAACCCTAAACCTAACCCTTACCCTAATCCTAACCCTAACCCTAACCCATCCTTAACCCTAACCCTAACCCTAATCCTAATCCTAACATTAACCCTAACCCTAACCTTAACCCTAACCCTAAACCTAACCCAAACACAAACACTAACCCTAACACTAAACCTAACCCAAACCCAAAGCCTAACCCTAACCCTAACCCTAACCCTAAACCTAACCCAAACACAAAGCCTAAACCTAACCCTAAACCTAACCATAACACAAACCCTAACCCTAACCCAAACCCAAAGCCTAACCTTAACCCTAAACCTAACCCTAACCCTAACCCTAAACCTAACCCTAACACAAATGAAACCCTAACCCTAAACCTAAACATAACCCAAACCCAAACCCTAACCCTAAGCCTAACCCTAACCCTAACCCTAACCCTAAACCCAAACCTAACCCTAATGCTAAAACAAACCCTAACACTAATCCTAACCCTACCTCTTACCCTAGCCCAAACACAAACTCTAACACTAACACTAACCCTAACCCTAACCCTTAACCTAACCCAAACACAATCCCTAAATCTAACCCTAACCCTAAACCTATACCTAACCCAAACCCTAACCCTAACGCTAAACCTAACCCAAACCGTAACCCTAACTCTAAAGCTAACCCTGACTCTCATCCTAACATTAACCCTAAACCTAAGCGTAACCCTAACCCAAATCATAACCCTAATCCTAACTGTAAAGCTAACCCTAAACCAAATCCTAAACCTAACCCTAACCCATCCTTAACCCTAACCCTAACCCATCCTTAACCCTAACCCTAACCCTAACCTTAATCCTAACATTAACCCTAACCCTATCCCTTACCCTAACCCCAATCCAAAACCTAACCCTAACCCTAACCCTAACCCTAATCCTAACCCTAACACTAACCCTAACCCAAACCCTAATCATAACCCTAACCCTATCCCAAACTCTAACCCTTACCCTAAACCTAACAAAAACAATAACCCTAACCCTAACCCTAAACCAAACACTAACCCTAACCCAAAACCAAAGCCTAACCCTAAAATTAACCCTAACCCAAACCCAAACACTAAACCTAACCCTAACCCTAACCCTAACCCTAACTCTAACACAAAGCCTAACCATAACCCTAACCCTAACTCTAACTCTAACCTTAACCCATACCCAAACCCTAACACTAACACTAACCCTAACCCTATCCCTTACCCTAACCCAAACCCAAAACCAAACCCTAACCCTAACCCTAACTCTAAACCTAACCCTAACCTTAACCTAACCCAAACCCTAACCCTAACCCTAACCCTAACCCAAATGAAACCCTAACCCTAACCCTAAACCTAATCCAACCCCTAACCCTAACCCTAACCCTAACCCTAACCCTAACACTAAACCTAACACAAACCCTAACCCTAACCCTAACCCTAACCCAAATGAAACCCTAACACTAAACCTAAACCTAACCCAAACCCAAACCCTACACCTAACCCTAACCCTAACTCTAACCCTAACCCTAACCCTACCCCAAAACCTAACCCTAACACTAAAAAAAACCCTAACACTAATCCTAAACTTACCCCTAACCCTAACACAAACCCAAACTCTAACACTAATACTAACTCTAAACCTAAACCTTAACCTAACCCAAACACAAACCCTAACCCTAACCCTAAACCTAAACTTTACCCTAACCCTAACCCTAAACCTAACCCAAACCCAAACCCTAACCCTAACCCTAACCCTAACTCTAAACCTATCCCTAACACAAACCCTAACCCTAAAGCTAAACCTAACCAAAACCCTAACCCTAACCCTAACCCTAACGCTGACTGTAATCCTAACGTTAACCCTAACCCTAAGCGTAACCATAACCCAAACCCTAACCCTAATTCTAACTGTAAAGCTAACCCTAAACCAAATCCTAAACCTAACCCTAACCCTAACCCTAACCCTAATTCTAACCCTAACCCTGACCCTAACCCATCCTTAACCCTAACCGTAACCCTAAGCCTAATCCTAACATTAACCCTAAACCTAACCCAAACCCAAACCCTAACCCTAACCCTAAACCTAACCCAACCCCAAAGCCTAACCCTAACCCTAACCCTAAACCTAACCCAAACCCAAAGCCTAAACCTAACCCTAAACCTAACTCTAACACAAACCCTAACCCTAACCCAAACCAAAAGCCTAACCTTAACCCTAACCCTAACCCTAACACTAACCCTAACCCTAACCCTGACTCTCATCCTAACATTAACCCTAACACTAACCCTAACCCTAACCCAAACCATAACCCTAATCCTAACCCTAACCCTAATCCTAATCCTAACATTAACCCTAACCCTAACCTTAACCCTAACTCTAAACCTAACCCAAACACAAACACTAACCCTAACACTAAACCTAACCCAAACACAAAGCCTAACCCTAACCCTAACCCTAAACCTAACCCAAACACAAAGCCTAAACCTAACCCTAAACCTAACCCTAACACAAACCCTAACATTAACCCAAACCCAAAGCCTAACCTTAACCCTAACCCTAACCCTAACCCTAACCCTAAACCTAACCCTAACACAAATGAAACCCTAACCCTAAACCTAAACCTAACCCAAAGCCAAACCCTAACCCTAACCCTAACCCTAACCCTAAACCCAAACCTAACCCTAATGCTAAAACAAACCCTAACACTAATCCTAACCCTACTCCTTACCCTAGCCCAAACACAAACTCTAACCCTAAACCTAACCCTAACCCTAACCCTTAACCTAACCCAAACACAAACCCTAAATCTAACCCTAACCCTAAACCTATCCCTAACCCAAACCCTAACCCTAACGCTAAACCTAACCCAAACCGTAACCCTAACTTTAAAGCTAACCCTGACTCTCATCCTAACATTAACCCTAACCCTAAGCGTAACCCTTACCCAAACCATAATCCTAATCCTAACTGTAAAGCTAACCCTAAACCAAAACCTAAACCTAACCCTAACCCTAACCCTAACCCTAACCCTAACCCTAACGCATCCTTAACCCTAACCCTAACCCTAACCCTAATCCTAACATTAACCCTAACCCTATCCCTTACCCTAACCCCAATCCAAAACCTAAACCTAATCCTAACCCTAACCCTAATCCTAACGCCTAACCCTAACCCTAAACTTAACAAAAACAATAACCCTAACCCTAACCCTAAACCAAACACTAATCCTAACCCAAAACCAAAGCCTAACCCTAAAACTAACCCTAACCCAAACCCAAACACTAAACCTAATCCTAACCCTAAGCCTAACCCTAACCCTAACCCAAACCCTAACCCTAACCCTAACCCTAACCTAAACCCTAAACCTATCCGTAACCCTAACCGTAAAACAAACCCTAACCCTAATCCGAGCTATAACCCTAACACTAACCCAAATCCTAACCCTAACCCTAACCCAAACTCTACCCCTAAAACTAGCCCTAACTCAAACTCAATCCCTGTCCCTAACCCTGACCCTAAACCTAACCCTAACAATTACCCCAACCCAAACCGTTACCCTAACCCTCACCATAACCCTAACACAAACCGTAACACTAACCCTAACCCTCAACCTATCCGTAACCCTTAACCAAACATTAACCATAACCCTAACCCTAACAGTAATCCTAACATTAACCCTAACCCTAACCCTAACCCTAACCATAACCCTATTCCAAACCCTAACCCTAATCCTTACTATAACCCTAACCCTAACCCAAAACCTAAACCTCACCCTTACCATAACCCAAACCCTAACCCTAACGCTAAACCTAACCCAAACCGTAACCCTAACTTTAAAGCTAACCCTGACTCTCATCCTAACATTAACCCTAACCCTAAGCGTAACCCTTACCCAAACCATAATCCTAATCCTAACTGTAAAGCTAACCCTAAACCAAAACCTAAACCTAACCCTAACCCTAACCCTAACCCTAACCCTAACCCTAACGCATCCTTAACCCTAACCCTAACCCTAACCCTAATCCTAACATTAACCCTAACCCTATCCCTTACCCTAACCCCAATCCAAAACCTAAACCTAATCCTAACCCTAACCCTAATCCTAACGCCTAACCCTAACCCTAAACTTAACAAAAACAATAACCCTAACCCTAACCCTAAACCAAACACTAATCCTAACCCAAAACCAAAGCCTAACCCTAAAACTAACCCTAACCCAAACCCAAACACTAAACCTAATCCTAACCCTAAGCCTAACCCTAACCCTAACCCAAACCCTAACCCTAACCCTAACCCTAACCTAAACCCTAAACCTATCCGTAACCCTAACCGTAAAACAAACCCTAACCCTAATCCGAGCTATAACCCTAACACTAACCCAAATCCTAACCCTAACCCTAACCCAAACTCTAGCCCTAAAACTAGCCCTAACTCAAACTCAATCCCTGTCCCTAACCCTGACCCTAAACCTAACCCTAACAATAACCCCAACCCAAACCGTTACCCTAACCCTCACCATAACCCTAACACAAACCGTAACACTAACCCTAACCCTCAACCTATCCGTAACCCTTAACCAAACATTAACCATAACCCTAACCCTAACAGTAATCCTAACATTAACCCTAACCCTAACCCTAACCCTAACCATAACCCTATTCCAAACCCTAACCCTAATCCTTACTATAACCCTAACCCTAACCCAAAACCTAAACCTCACCCTTACCATAACCCAGACCCTGACCCTAACCCTAACCCTAACCCAAACCGTTTCCCTAACCCTAACCCTAACCCTAACCCTAACCCTAAACCGAACCCAAAGCATAACCATAAATAAAATCCTAACTCTAACCCTAACACAAACCCTAACCCAAACCCTACCCCTAAGCCTAAATCTAACCCTAACAAAAACACAAAACCTAACCATAAACCTAACCCTAACCCTAAATCTAACCTTAACCCATACCCAAACCCTAACACTAACACTAACCCTAACCCTAACCCTTACCCTAACCCAAACCCAAAACCTAACCCTAACCCTAACCCTAACCCTAAACCTAAATCTAACACTAACCCTAACTCTAACCCTGACCCTAACGATAACCCTAAACCTAAACCTAAACCTAACCCAAACCCTAACCTTAATCCTAACCCTAACCCAAATGAAACCCTAACTCTAAACCTAAACCTAACCCAAACCCAAACCCTAAACCTAACCCTAACCGAAACACAAACCCTAAACCTAACCCTAACCCTAAACCTAACCCAAACCCTAACCCTAACTCTAACCCTAACCCAAATGAAACCCTAACCCTAAACCTAAACCTAACCCAAACCCAAACCCTAACCCTAACCCTAACCCTAACCCTAAACCTAACCCTAACCCAAAACCTAACCCTAACGCTAAAACAAACCCTAACACTAATCCTAACCCTACCCCTAACCCTAACCCAACCCCAAATTCTAACACCAACACTAACACTAACCCTAACCCTAAAACTTAACCTAACCCAAACACAAACCCTAACCCTAACCCTAAACCTAAACTTTACCCTAACCCTAACCCTAACCCTAAGCCAAACTCAAACCATAACCCTAACCCTAACCCTAAACCTATCCCTAACCCAAACCCTAACCCTAACGCTAAACCTAACCCAAACCCTAACCCTAACCCTGACTCTCATCCTAACATTAACCCTAACACTAAGCGTAACCCTAACCGAAACCCTAACCCTAACCCTACCTGTAAAGCCAACCCTAAAACAAATCCTAAACCTAACCCTAAACCTAACCCTAACCCTAACCCTAACCCTAACCCTAACCCATCCTTAACCCTAACACTAACCCTAATCCTAATCCTAACATTAACCCTAACTCTAACCCTAACCCTAAACCTAAACCTAACTCAATCCCAAACCCTAACCCTAACCCTAAACCTAACCCAAACCCAAAGCCTAACCCTAACCCTAACCCTAAACCTAACCCAAACCCAAAGCCTAAACCTAACACTAAACCTATCCCTAACACAAACCCTAACCCTAACCCAAACCCAAAGCCTAACCTTAACCCTAACCTAACCCTTACCCTAACCCTAACCCTAATCCTAACATTAACCCAAACCCTAATATTAACCCTAACCCAAACCCTAATACTAATACTAAGTATAACGCTAACCCTAACCCAAATCCTAACCCTAACCCTAACCTTAACCATAATCCTAAACCTAACCCTAAACCTAAACCAAAACCTAACCCTAACACTAATCGTAACATTAACCCTAACCCTAACCGTAACCTTAACCCTAACCCTAACCATAACCATAACCCAAACTCTAAACCATAACCATAACCCAAACTCTAAACTTAATCCTAATCCTACCCCTAACACAAACCTTAACCCTAACCATAACCCTAACACTAACACAAACCCTACCCATAACCCTAACGCTAACTCTAAATCTAAACTTAACCCATACACAAACACTAACAGTAACACTAACCCTAACCCTAACTCTTACCCTAACCCAAACCCAAACCCTAACACTAACCCTAACTCTAAACCTAACCCTAACCCTAACCCTAACCCTAAACCTAACCAAACACAAACCCTAATCCTAACCCTACCCTAACCCTAACTCAAACCGTAAACCTAACCCTAACCCTAACCCTGATCCTAAACCTACCCCTAAACCTAACCCTAACCCTAAACCAGAACCTAACCCTAACCCTAAGCCTAACCCTACACCTAACCCAATCCAAAACCTAACACTAACCCTAAACCTAACGATAACGCAAACCGAAAGCCTAACCCTAACCCTAACCTAAACCCTAACCCTAAACATAACGCTAAACCTAAACCATAACCATAACCCTAACCCAAACCAAAACCCTAACACTAACCATAAACCTAACCATAATTCAAAACCAAACCCTAACCCTAACCCTTACCCTAACCCTAACCCTAACCCAAACCCTAAACTTACCCTAACCCTAACCCTAAACCTAACCCTAACCAAACCTAAACCCTAATCCTAACCCTAACCCTAACTCTAACCCAAAACCTAACCCTAACCCTAACCGTAATACTAAAACTAACCCTAACCCTAAGCCTAACCCAAACCCTAACCCTAACCCTAACCCAAACCCTAACCCTAAACCTAATCCTAACATTAACCCTAACCCTAACCTTAACCGAAACCCTAACATTAAACCTAATCCTAACATTAACCCTAACCCTAACCCTAACCCTAACCCTAATTCTAACTATAACCCTAACCCTAAACCAAATACTAAGCCTAACCCTAAGCCTAACCCAAACACTAACCATAACCCTAACCCTAAAACTAACACTAAACCTAACCCTAACGCAAAACCAAACCTTAAACCTAACAGTAATCCTAACCGAAACCCTAACCATAATCCTAATTCTAAACCTAGGCCTAATTGTAAACCTAACCCTAAACCAAACCCTAAACCTAATCCACACCTTAACCCTAATCCTAACCCTAAACCAAACCCAAAGCCTAACCATAACCCTAACCCTAACCCTAACCCTAACCGTAACCCTAACCCTAACACAAAACCTAACCCTAAACCTAAACCTACCCCAAACCCTAATCCTAACCCTAACCCTAACCCAAACACTAACCCTAACCCAAACCCTAAGCCTAACCGTAATTCTAACCATAACCCTAACCCTAATCCAAACCGTAACCCTAACCCTAACCCTAACCCTAATCCTAATATTTACCCTCAACCTAACCCTAATCCTAACCCAAATCCTAAACCTAATCCTAACTATAAACCTAATCCTAAACCAAAACCTATCCCTAAACCTAACCCTAACCCTAACCCTAAACCTAACCCTAACCTAACCCCTAATCCTAACATTAACCCAAACCCTAACATTAACCCTAACCCAAACCCTAACTCTAATCCTAAGTATAACGCTAACAATAAACCAAACCCTAACCATAACCCTAACCCTAACCCTAACCCTAATCCTAACCCTAACCCTAACCCTAATCCTAACCCTAACCTTAACACTAACCCAAAACCTAAACCTAACCCTAACCTGAACCCGAACCCTAATCCTAACATTAACCCTAAACCCTAACCCTAACCTTAACCCTAACCCTAACCATAACCAAAACCCTAACCTTAACCCTAACCCTAACCCAAACCCTAACCCTAACCCTAACCCTAACCCTAACCCAAACCCTAACCCTAACCCTAACTCTAACCCTAATCCTAACCCAAACCCAACCCCTATCCCTAACCCTGACACTAACGCTAACCCTAACCCTAACCCAACCCTTACCCTAACCTTAACCCTAACCCAAACCCAAACCCTAAACCTAAACCTAACAAAAACCCTAACCCTAAACCTAACCCTAACCCTAACCCAAAACCAAACCCTAACCCTAAACCTAACCCTAACCCTAACCCAAACCCTAACCATAACCCTAACCCTAACCCAAACCCAAATGCTAACCATAAACCTAACCCTAACGAAAACCCAAACCCTAACCCTAACGCTAACCCTAACCCTAACCCTAACCCTAACCCTAAACCCAAACCTAACCCTAATGCTAAAACAAACCCTAACACTAATCCTAACCCTACCCCTTACCCTAGCCCAAACACAAACTCTAACACTAACACTAACCCTAACCCTAACACTTAACCTAACCCAAACACAAACCCTAAATCTAACCCTAACCCTAAACCTATCCCTAACCCAAACCCTAACCCTAACGCTAAACCTAACCCAAACCGTAACCCTAAATCTAAAGCTAACCCTGACTCTCATCCTAACATTAACCCTAACCCTAAGCGTAACCCTAACCCAAACCATAACCCTAATCCTAACTGTAAAGCTAACCCTAAACCAAATCCTAAACCTAACCCCAACCCTAACCCTAACCCTATTCCTACTCCTCACCCTAACCCATCCTTAACCCTAACCCTAACCCTACCCCTAATCCTAACATTAACCCTAACCCTATCCCTTACCCTAACCCCAATCCAAAACCTAACCCTAACCCTAACCCAAACCCTAGTCATAACCCTAACCCTATCCCAAACCCTAACCCTAACCCTAAACGTAACAAAAACAATAACCCTAAACCTAACCCTAAACCAAACACTAACCCTATCCCAAGACCAGAGCCTAACCCTAAAACTAACCCTAACCCAAACCCAAAACCTAAACCTAACCCTAACCCTAAGCCTAACCCTAACCCTAACCCAAACCCTAACCCTAACCCTAATCCTAACCTAAACCCTAAACCTATCCGTAACCCTAACCGTAAAACAAACCCTAACCCTAATCCTAGCTATAACCCTAACACTAACCCAAATCCTAACCCTAACCCTAACCCAAACTCTAACCCTAAAACTAACCCTAACTCAAACTCAATCCCTATCCCTAACCCTGACCCTAAACCTAACCCTAACAATAACCCCAACATAAACCGTTACCCTAACCCTCACTCTAACCCTAACAGAAACCGTAACACTCACCCTAACCCTCAACCTATCCGTAACCCTAAACCAAACATTAACCATAACCCTAACCCTAACAATAATCCTAACATTAACCCTAACCCTAACCCTAACCCTAAGCCTAACCCTAACCCTATTCCAAACCCTAACCCTAATCCTTACTATAACCCTAACCCTAACCCAAAACCTAAACCTCACCCTTACCATAACCCAAATCCTAACCCTAACCTTAAACCTAACCCAAACCGTTACCCTAACCCTAACCCTAACCCTCACCCTATCCCTAACCCTAATCCAAACCTTAACCATAAACCTAACCCTAAACCTAATCCTAACATTAACCCTAACCCTAACCTTAACCCTATCCCGAACAATAACCCTAATCCTAACTATGACCCTCACCCTAAACCTAACCCAAAACTTAACCCTAACCCTAACCCTGACCCTTACCCTAATTCTCTATCTAACACTACACCTAACCCTAACCCTAACCTTAACTCTAACTCGAACAATAACCCTAATCCTAACTATACTCCTAACCCTAACCCTAATCCTAACCCAAACCTTAATCCTAACCCTAACCCTGACCCTAACCCTAATACTAAATCTAACACTATACCTAACCCTAACTCAAACCCAAACCCTAAACCTAACCCTAACCCTTACCTTAAACCAAAACCAAATCCTAACCCTAACCCTAACCCTAACCCTAACCCTAATACTAAATCTAACACTAAACCTAACGCTAGCCCAAACCGATACCCTAACCCTAACCCTAACCATAACCATAACCGAAACGCTAACCCTAACCCAAACCCAAACCCTAACCCTAACCCTAACACTAACCGAAAAGCTAACCTTAACCCTAATCCTAACCCTAAACCTAACCCAATCCAAACCCTAACCCTAAACCGTAACCCTAACCCTAACACTAGACCTAAAACTAACCCTAACCCTAACCCAAACCCAAACCCTAACCCTAATCCTAAATCTAACCCTAACCCAAAACCTAACCCTAACCCTAACCCTAAACCTAACCCTAACCCTAACCCTAACCCTGAACCTAACCCTTACCCTAACCGAAACACTAACCCTAACCCTAACCCAAACGAAACCCTAACCCTAACCCTAAACCTAACCCAAACCCAAACCCAAACCCACTGGGGACTAGGTGGAGAGCCTGCAGCAGGAGGAACAGATCAATTTTATCATTGAGCTGCTTGACATGTGCATTACATAGCCACATCTCTGCCTCACGCTGGAGTTCCCAGGCTGAGAGGTTCTCAACCTCACCTTGGTCACCAATCGAAGAACACTTGGCCAATGCTGAGGCAGATATGCAGTGCATGCTTAAGATGCCACAGAAACCATTCTGCACAGTGATCTCAAGTTCTGCAACTGTAAGTGAAGTAAGCACTGTAAGTGCCATTCTGGGAGTGCAGGGGTAGAACGGTGTGCTAGGTGCCTAGGGTTGGTTCAGTGAAAAGACAGTCTCTGGTTAGCTGACATTAGGGTAGTTCATACTTACCCTGGCTTTGTTTTCATTGATATATTTTTTAAAGCCTGGGACGAGTTTTTTTTGGAAAAATTCTTGGAACTTCCTGGACCTACTTTGAGCTGGGGAGCTGTTTGGCCTTTAGATACCATAGAACTGATGAGAAGAAATGGTACTTTCATACAAGGCCTCTTTAGATCTCAGTCCCCTCCCTCAATTCATTTGCGTAGGACTTTACCGCCTAGAACTTATGCAGCTCACCAGAAACTGGTGACTCAGTGTGTAGCTTGGTGGCCTTCATCAAGCCCTCCTACCATCCCCTTCTGGATCCTTGGACCTGTTATCTGCTTTTGTTCCTCCTTTTCTTTTGGGGAATCCAGGGCTCATGCATTCTAAGCAATGCTCTTCTCTGGTCTTCCCCCAGTGTCCAGATTGCCTCATGTTGGATATGACTGTCATGTCCTTGGGCTTTTCCAGAAACATAATTTGTGATAGGTTTTTCGCCTCCTTCTTACACACAACAAACTACCCACATTAGATACTGTGCCATTTGGGATGACAAACAGTTGCACACACTTTGCACAGATACTCATCAACCAAAAGACTTGACTACTGTGTATTACTCTGTTTATACATCACTCGGTTTTCCAGATGACAGCAGACAGTTGACATCAGAGCTAAACATAAACCACACTGACGTGAACTGTGTAGGAATGCTCAGATGGTCGATGACCTTTTGCCACTGTTTCCTGCTATTGCAGATCCCTACCCTTCCTAGAATCCACATACAAGACGAGTGTATTCAGTGACCTGCAAAACTGCATGCTCTTCATCCCTGGGAGATATGTTAGGATGGGAGCTCCTGGAAGGATGATAAAGTGTGCTTTCGGAAGATGTTCTCCTGCTCTCAAAATCTTTAGTATACAACTGTGGTTGAAACTTGTCAACAGTCTCTGCATTATGTTAAATCTCCCCTTCTACAGCAATGCGAGGCAAGTGGTCATTTTCAATGGTATGTTCTAAGCACTCGAACAGGCTTCATGAGAAACACTGGAATGATGTTCTTGTGTGTGCCTGTGTGTGTGTTTCTGTGTGTGTGTGTCTCTGTTTAGGCTCATATTTGCCTAAATGCAAAGATTAAACTTTTGGTTAGTGTTTTCAGGTTCTCATCCACTTTTTAATGAGACAAAGTTACTCACTGACTTATAACTCAGTGTTTTAGCATGGCTGGAAGCCCAGGGTTCTCTTGTGTCTGCCTCCCAGATGCTGGGACTCCAAGTCTGCTTCCTGAGTCCAGTCATTATCCTGGGTTCTAGAATTCAAACTCAGATCCACATGATTGAATTACAAGAAGTTTGCCCTCTAAGCTATCCATTCTATCCAATTTCATAATTGTGAGAGTGCTTATTTCTGTAAGTTCTTCATACTTGGTAGATGTCTATTTGTGCTTACTACATCATGTTTGCGTTCCTTGAGAGTCTTGTGTAGTGTGCCACCTTTGAACAAGTAGCTTGTGCTTTTAATACTCTTTTCTTGAGTTCTTGAGCTGACTACACTCCGAAATGGATTGTGACATGGAAGTGTAAGCCAAATAATGCTTTGCTGTCAGATAGGTATAGCAGGATAGGTTGGAATCTAGCGGAATTTCTTCAGAGTTGAGAGGTTGCTGAAGCCAGGCATACCCAGCCAGTTGGGTGGGTGTGGTGGAATGGGCATACTGATGGAACTGTCCACATGGACAGGGGGCAGGAGAGTACTTAGCAGTGCAAGCACTGCTATGTAAGGAAGAGGCTATGTCAGAGGATCCCAGGAAGAGACCTCACCTCTATGACATCAGATGAAAGAGAACTCAGAATCTTGTAGTTACCTAGTAACTACAGGTCTGTAGCAATCTGAACTGACTCACTTGTCTGCATACAATGACCAGAGCAGGATATGTTAATCCTCGTTCTCTTCTTCTGGAGACTGAGGACCAGAAACACCAGGAATAGGTGCCTTGGCCACTTCTGGAGACACTGAGTGCTCGCTGTAGCCCAGAGCATCTGGCGGTTTATGCACTGGGTCACACAGGAGACAATGATGAGTGCCTTTCAGTTAAACTTTGTAATCCCCTGGTCCACCCATGTTCGTCTTTTGTGTGTGGGTGTCTGTGTATGTATGCGTGTGAGTGTGTGTGTGTGTGTTAGAGAGAGCGAGAAACAGAGAGAAAAAGTGAGTGAGACAGGGAGATAGAGAGAGAATATTGAGGAAATTACCATTTTTCACCTTAGTGTATGGCAACATATGATTGAGAAATCTGACAGAGTTTACAAGTTTGAAACTTCCTTCCTCTCTCCTTCCTAAGGATGACCAGAAAATATCCCGTATACTTACTGAGCTGTGCAGGTTAATCTACAGAATGCAGACAAAGTGAAGAAGTTGTTGAGCTATCTGTCAAGAGATGCCCAGAATGGGAACTATCTGTTTGTCTCTACATTCTTAAAATCTGCAAGTCACACCGCTTCCTGTCAGGGTCTGGACTCCGTAATGAAAAGGTGGGTGACAATGTCGAAGCAGAGGGGAGGTCAGGACTCCTATTCAGGTCTTAGGAAGGCTCTGCTTTTCCCTGAGACAATGTTTGTCCTGGGCTTCAAACAGCCTGGACAGCCAGAGAGTACTCAAATTGATGGCACTAACTTCCTCTAAGGTGGGCTTTATCAAGTTCTAGACTAGGCATACCTTGCAGGACAGTTTTTGTCAGTTTGTAAGGGGGTTTTACCATCCATCTAGGCCACAGTGCACAATTGTAAGAAGCCCAATGAGACTCCAGTAATCTCTGTGCCAAGCAAGAAATCTGTGAGGGAGAAGTTTGTGTTGAAGTAATTACATGAGGAGCCCTGAATAATCTGTGGCAACAGGCTCCTTGTCAGGTCTCAGAGAGCAGTTCATAGTGGACCCTGCCATCCAGACTACAGCTTCTGTTCTTAATGATGTCCCTCTAGCTCTCCTGCCAGGTAGGCTGTATAGAAGTGCAAGCTGTGGGGACAGAGAAGAGAAGCAGAGGGGTGGAGAGGGGACTAAGCACAGGTAGGAGGCATGACATTCTACTCCCTTACTTGCTGTCACTGTGCAAGCCAAGTCCTGCATAGGAACATGGAAAGACAATGTGTGCCACATGTCGTCCTGCAGCTGCATTGACTCTCCTGGTACCTTCAGGTGGAATTCCAGCGCTCTGACCTCAAGGAAAGGATAGTTGCAAGTGCATGACATCACTTGGTAGAGTGAGGATGTGGGAATGAAGGCCACACGGATCCAAATTAGGACGCTGGGACTACGTGGAGACACTGCGGCAGGAGGAACAGATCAATTTTGTCATTTGACACCCAACATCCTAACCCCTAACCCCTAACACTAAGCCTAACCCTCAACCAAACCCTAACCCTAACCCTAAACCTAAACCTAATCCAAACCCAAACCCTAACCCTAACCCTAACCCTAAACCTAACCCTAACCAAACCCTAACCCTAACCCTAACCCGAAACCAAACAAAACCCTAAAACTAACCCTAAACCTAACCCAAACCCAAACCCTAACCCTAACCCTAACCCGAAAACTAAACCAAAACCTAACCCTAACCCTACAACAAACCCTAACACTAATCCTAACACTATCCCTAACCCTAACCCTAACCCAATCCCAAACCCTAACACTAACACTAAACCTAAAACTAACTCTAAACCTACACCAAACCCTAACCCTAACCCTTACCCTAACCCTAACCGAAACCCTAAGCCTAACACTAAACCTAACCCAAACCCTAAGCCAAACCCAAACCCTAACAGTAACACTAACCCTAACCCTAACTCTTACCCTAACCCAAACCCAAACCCTAACACTAACCCTAACTCTAAACCTAACCCTAACCCTAACCCTAAACCTAACCA
>JAJHUQ010000041.1:1385000-1387500 GCA_035773235.1 Eospalax fontanierii | reverse complement strand
ACCTAACCCTAACCCTAACCGTAATACTAAACCTAACCCTAAAACTAACCCTAACCCTAACCCAAAACCGTAACCCTAACCCTAACCCTAGCCCTAACCCAAGCCCTAAACCTAACCCTAAGCCTAACCCAAACCCTAACCCTAACCCTAACCCAAACCCTAACCCTAAACCTAATCCTAACATTAACCCTAACCCTAACCTTAACCGAAACCCTAACCCTAATTCTAACTATAACCCTAACCCTAAACCAAATACTAAGCCTAACCCTAAGCCTAACCCAAACACTAACCATAACCCTAACCCTAAAACTAACACTAAACCTAACCCTAACGCAAAACCGAACCTTATACCTAACCGTAACCCTAACCGAAACGCTAACCGCAATTCTAATTCTAAACCTAGCCCTAATTGTAAACCTAACCCTAAACCAAATCCTAAACCTAACCCACACCCTAACCCTAATCCTAACCCTAACCCAAACCCAAAGCCTAACCCTAACCCTAACCCTAACCTTAACAGTAACACAAAACCTAACCCTAAACCTAAACCTACCCCAAACCCTAATCCTAACCCTAACCCTAACCCAAAACCTAACCCTAACCCAAACCCTAAGCCTAACCGTAATTCTAACCATAACCCTAACCCTAATCCAAACCGTAACCCTAACCCTAACCCTAACCCTAATCCTAATATTAACCCTCAACCTAACCCTAAACCTAACCCAAATCCTAAACCTAATCCTAACTATAACCCTAATGCTAAACCAAATCCTATCCCTAAACCTAACCCTAACCATAACCCTAAACCTAACCCTAACCTAACCCTAATCCTAACATTAACCCAAACCCTAACATTAACCCTAACCCAAACCCTAACACTAATCCTAAGTATAACGCTAACAATAAACCAAACCCTAAAAATAACCCTAACCCTAACCCTAACCCTAATTCTAACCCTAACCCTAACACTAACCCAAACCGTAACCCTAACCCTAACCTGAACCCGAACCCTAATCCTTACATTAACCCTAACCCTAACCCTAACCTTAACCCTAACCCTAACCATAAGCAAAACCCTAACCTTAACCCTAACCCTATCCCAAACCCTAACCCTAACCCTAACTCTAACCCTAACCTTAACCCAAACCCAACCCCTTTCCCTAACCCTGACACTAACGCTAACCCTAACCCTAACCCAACCCTTACCCTAAACTTAAACCTAACCCAAATACAAACCCTAAACCTAAACCTAATAAAAACCCTAACCCTAAACCTATCCCTAACCCTAACCCAAAACCAAACCCTAACCCTAAACCTAACCCTAACCCTAACCCAAACCCTAACCATAACCCTAACCCTAACCCTAACCCAAATGCTAACCATAAACCTAACCCTAACGAAAACCCAAACCCTAACCCTAACCCTAACCCTAACCCTAAACCTAACTATAACCAAAACCCTAACCTTAACCCTAACCCTAACCCAAACCCTAACCCTTACCCTAACCCTAACCCTAACCCAAACCCTAACCCTAACCCTAATTCTAACCCTAATCCTAACCCAAACCCAACCCCTATCCCTAACCCTGACACTAACGCTAACCCTAACACTAACCCAAACCCAAAGCCTAACCTTAACCCTAACCCTAACCCTTACCCTAACCCTAACCCTAAACCTAACCCTAACCCTAACCCTAACTCAAACCCTAAACTTACCCTAACCCTAACCCTAAACTTAACCCTAACCAAACCTAAACCCTAATCCTAACCCTAACCCTAACTCTAACCCAAAACCTAACCCTAACCCTAACCGTAATACTAAACCTAACCCTGAAACTAACCCTAACCCTAACCCAAAACCGTAACACTAACCCTAACCCTAACCCTAACCCAAACGCTAACCCTAACCCTAAGCCTAACCCAAACCCTAACCCTAACCCTAACCCAAACCCTAACCCTAAACCTAATCCTAACATCAACCCTAACCCTAACCTTAACCGAAACCCTAACCCTAATTCTAACTATAACCCTAACCCTAAACCAAATACTAAGCCTAACCCTAAGCCTAACCCAAACACTAACCATAACCCTAACCCTAAAACTAACACTAAACCTAACCCTAACGCAAAACCAAAACTTAAACCTAACCGTAATCCTAACCAAAACGCTAACCGTAATCCTAATTCTAAACCTAGCCCTAATTGTAAACCTAACCCTAAACCAAACCCTAAACCTAACCCACACCCTAACCCTAATCCTAACCCTAACCCAAACCCTAACCCTAACACAAAACCTAACCCTAACCCTAACCGTAATACTAAACCTAACCCTAAAATTAACCCTAACCCTAACCCAAAACCGTAACCCTAACCCTAACCCTAGCCCTAAACCAAGCCCTAACCCTAAACCTAAGCCTAACCCAAACCCTAACCCTAACCCTAACCCAAACCCTAACCCTAAACCTATTCCTAACATTAACCCTAACCCTAACCTTAACCGAA
>JAJHUQ010000041.1:1377500-1380000 GCA_035773235.1 Eospalax fontanierii | reverse complement strand
AAATCCTAACCCTAACGCTGACCTTAACCATAATCCTAAACCTAACCCTAAACCTAAACCAAAACCTAACCCTAACACTAATAATAACATTAACCCTAACCCTAACCGTAACCTTAACCCTAACCCTAACCATAACCCAAACTCTAAACTTAACCCTAATCCTACCCCTAACCCAAACCTTAACCCTAACCATAACCCTAACCCTAACACAAACCCTAACCATAACCCTTACGCTAACTCTAAATCTAACCTTAACCCATACCCAAAACCCTAACAGTAACACTAACCCTAACCCTAACTCTTACCCTAATCCAAACCCAAACACTAACACTAACCCTAACTCTAAACCTAACCCTAACCTAACCCTAACCCTAACCCTAAAACTAACCAAACCCAAACCCTAATCCTAACCCTACCCTAACCCTAACTCAAACCGTAAACCTAACCCTAACCCTAACCCTTATCCTAAACCTGACCCTAGCCCTAACCCTAACCCTAAACCAGAACCTAACCCTGACCCTAAGCCTAACCCTAAACCTAACCCAATCCAAAACCTAACGCTAACCCTAAACCTAACGATAACGCAAACCGAAAGCCTAACCCTAACCCTAACCTAAACCCTAACCCTAAACATAACGCTAAACCTAAACCTAACCATAACCCTAACCCAAAGCAAAACCCTAACACTAACCACAAACCTAACCATAACTCAAAACCAAAACCTAAGCCTAACCCTTACCCTAACCCTAACCCTAACCCAAACCCTAAACTTACCCTAACCCTAACCCTAAACCTAACCCTAACCAAACCTAAACCCTAATCCTAACCCTAACCCTAACTCTAACCCAAAACCTAACCCTAACCCTAACCGTAATACTAAACCTAACCCTAAAACTAACCCTAACCCTAACCCAAAACCGTAACCCTAACCCTAACCCTAACCGTAACCCTAACCCAAACCCTAACCCTAACCCTAAGCCTAACCCAAACCCTAACCCTAACCCTAACCCAAACCCTAACCCTAAACCTAATCCTAACATTAACCCTAACCCTAACCTTAACCGAAACCCTAACCCTAATTCTAACTATAACCCTAACCCTAAACCAAATACTAAGCCTAACCCTAAGCCTAACCCAAACACTAACCATAACCCTAACCCTAAAACTAACACTAAACCTAACCCTAACGCAAAACCAAACCTTAAACCTAACCGTAATCCTAACAGAAACGCTAACCGTAATCCTAATTCTAAACCTAGCCCTAATTGTAAACCTAACCCTAAACCAAACCCTAAACCTAACCCACACCGTAACCCTAATCCTAACCCTAAACCAAACCCAAAGCCTAACCCTAACACTAACCCTAACCCTAACCCTAACCCTAACACAAAACCTAACCCTAAACCTAAACCTACCCCAAACCATAATCCTAACCCTAACCCTAATCCAAATCCTAACCCTAACCCAAACCCTAAGATTCACCGTAATTCTAACCATAACCCTAACCCTAATCCAAACCGTAACCCTAACCCTAACCCTAACCCTAATCCTAATATTAACCCTCAACCTAACCCTAAACCTAACTCAAATCCTAAACCTAATCCTAACTATAACCCTAATCCTAAACCAAAACCTATCCCTAAACCTAACCCTAACCCTAACCCTAAAGCTAACCCTAACCTAATCCTAATCCTAACATTAACCCAAACCCTAACATTAACCCTAACCCAAACCCTAACACTAATCCTAAATATAACGCTAACAATAAACCAAACCCTAACCGTAACCCTAACCCTAACCCTAACCCTAATCCTAACCCTAACCCCAACCCTAATCCTAACCCTAACCCTAACACTAACCCAAACCCTAACCCTAACCCTAACCTGAACCCGAACCCTAATCCTAACATTAACCCTAACCCTAACCCTAAACTTAACCCTAACCCTAACCATAACCAAAACCCTAACCTTAACCCTAACCCTAACCCAAACCCTAACCCTAACCCTAACCCTAACCCTAACCCAAACCCTAACCCTAACCCTAACTCTAACCTTAACCCTAACCCAAACCCAACCCCTATCCCTAACCCTGACACTAACGGTAACCCTAACCCTAACCCAACCCTTACCCTAACCTTAACCCTAACCCAAACAAAAACCCTAAACCTAAACCTAACAAAAACCCTAACCCTAAACCTAACCCTAACCCTTACCCAAAGCCAAACCCTAACCCTAAACCTATCCCTCTCCCTAACCCAAACCCTAACCATAACCCTAAACCTAACCCTAACCCAAATGCTAACCATAAACCTAGCCCTAACGAAAACCCAAATGCTAACCCTAACGCTAACCCTAACCCTAACCCTAAACCCAAACCTAACCCTAATGCTAAAACAAACCCTAACACTAATCCTAACCCTACCCCTTACCCTAGCCCAAACACAAACTCTAACACTAACACTAACCCTAACCCTAACACTTAACCTAACCCAAACACAAAC
>JAJHUQ010000041.1:1342500-1357500 GCA_035773235.1 Eospalax fontanierii | reverse complement strand
CCTAACCCAAACCCTAACCCTAACGCTAAACCTAACCCAAACCCTAACCCTAACCCTGACTCTCATCCTCACTTTAACCCTAACACTAAGCGTAACCCTAACCCAAACCCTAACCCTAATCCTACCTGTAAAGCCAACCCTAAAACAAACCTAAACCTAACCCGAAACCTAACCCTAACCCTAACCCTAACCCTAACCCATCCTTAACCCTAACACTAACCCTAATCCTAATCCTAACATTAACCCTAACCCTAACCCTAACCCTAAATCTAAACCGAACTCAAACCCAAACCCTAACCCTAACCCTAAACCTAACCCAAACCCAAAGCCTAACCCTAACCCTAACCCTAAACCTAACCCAAACCAAAAGCCTAAACCAAACACTAAACCTATCCCTAACACAAACCCTAACCCTAACCCAAACCCAAAGCCTAACTTTAACCCTAACCTAACCCTTACCCTAACCCTAACCCTAATCCTAACATTAACCCAAACCCTAACATTAACCCTAACCCAAACCCTAATACTAATACTAAGTATAACGCTAACCCTAAACCAAATCCTAACCCAAACCCTAACCCTAACCCAAATCCTAACCCTAACGCTAAACTTAACCATGATCCTAAACCTAACCCCAAACCTAAACCAAAACCTAACCCTAACACTAATAATAACATTAACCCTAACCCTAACCGTAACCTTAACCCTAACCCTAACCATAACCCAAACTCTAAACTTAACCCTAATCCTACCCCTAACCCAAACCTTAACCCTAACCATAACCCTAACCCTAACACAAACCCTAACCATAAAACTAACGCTAACTCTAAATCTAACCTTAACCCATACCCAAACCCTAACAGTAACACTAACCCTAACCCTAACTCTTACCCTAATCCAAACCCAAACCCTAACACTAACCCTAACTCTAAACCTAACCCTAACCTAACCCTAACCCTAACCCTAAACCTAACCAAACCCAAACCCTACGCTAACCCTAACTCAAACCGTAAACCTAACCCTAACCCTAACCCTTATCCTAAACCTACCCTAAACCTAACCCTAACCCTAAACCAGAACCTAACCCTGACCCTAAGCCTAACCCTAAACCTAACCCAATCCAAAACCTAACACTAACCCTAAACCTAACGATAACGCAAACCGAAAGCCTAACCCTAACCCTAACCTAAACCCTAACCCTAAACATAACGCTAAACCTAAACCTAACCATAACCCTAACCCAAACCAAAACCCTAACACTAACCAAAAACCTAACCATAACTCAAAACCAAACCCTAACCCTAACCCTTACCCTAACCCTAACCCAAACCCTAAACTTACCCTAACCCTAACCCTAAACCTAACCCTAACCAAACCTAAACCCTAATCCTAACCCAAACCCTAACTCTAACCCAAAACCTAACCCTAACCCTAACCGTAATACTAAACCTAACCCTAAAACTAACCCTAACCCTAACCCAAAACCGTAACCCTAACCCTAACCCTAACCCTAACCCAAACCCTAACACTAACCCTAAACCTAACACCATCCCTAACCCTACCCCTCACCCAAACCCTAACCCTAAACCTAATCCTAACATTAACCCTAAACCTAACCTTAACCGAAACCCTAACCCTAATTCTAACTATAACCCTAACCATAAACCAAATACTAAGCCTAACCCTAAGCCTAACCCAAACACTAACCATAACCCTAACCCTAAAACTAACACTAAACCTAACCCTAACGCAAAACCAAACCTTAAACCTAACCGTAATCCTAACAGAAACGCTAACCGTAATCCTAATTCTAAACCTAGCCCTAATTGTAAACCTAACCCTAAACCAAACCCTAAACCTAACCCACACCCTAACCCTAATCCTAACCCTAAACCAAACCCAAAGCCTAACCCTAACACTAACCCTAACCCTAACCCTAACCCTAACCCTAACAGAAAACCTAACCCTAAACCTAAACCTACCCCAAACCATAATCCTAACCCTAACCCTAACCCAAATCCTAACCCTAACCCTAACCCTAAGATTCACCGTAATTCTAACCATAACCCTAACCCTAATCCAAACCGTAACCCTAACCCTAACCCTAACCATAACCCTAATCCTAATATTAAGCCTCAACCTAACCCTAAACCTAACCCAAATCCTAAACCTAATCCTAACTATAACCCTAATCCTAAACCAAAACCTATCCCTAAACCTAACCCTAACCCTAACCCTAAAGCTAACCCTAACCTAATCCTAATCCTAACATTAACCCAAACCCTAACATTAACCCTAACCCTAACCCTAACACTAATCCTAAGTATAACGCTAAAAATAAACCAAAACCTAACCATAACCCTAACCCTAACCCTAACCCTAATCCTAGCCCTAACCCTAACCCTAATCCTAAGCCTAACCCTAACACTAACCCAAACCCTAACCCTAACCCTAACCTGAACCCGAACCCTAATCCTAACATTAACCCTAACCCTAACCCTAAACTTAACCCTAACCCTAACCATAACCAAAACCCTAACCTTAATCCTAACCCTAACCCAAACCCTAACCCTCAGCCTAACCCTAACCCTAACCCAAACCCTAACCCTAACCCTAACTCTAACCTTAACCCTAACCCAAACCCAACCCCTATCCCTAACCCTGACACTAACGGTAACCCTAACCCTAACCCAACCCTTACCCTAACCTTAACCCTAACCCAAACAAAAACCCTAAACCTAAACCTAACAAAAACCCTAACCCTAAACCTAACCCTAACCCTAACCCAAAACCAAACCCTAACCCTAAACCTAACCCTAACCCTAACCCAACCCCTAACCATAACCCTAACCCTAACCCTAACCCAAACGCTAACCATAAACCTAACCCTAACGGAAACCCAAACCCTAACCCTACCCCTTACCCTAACCCTAACCCTAAACCCAAACCTAACCCTAATGCTAAAACAAACCCTAACACTAATCCTACCCCTACCCCTTACCCTAGCCCAAACACAAACTCTAACACTAACACTAACCCTAACCCTAACACTTAACCTAACCCAAACACAAACCCTAAATCTAACCTTAACCCTAAACCTATCCCTAACCCAAACCCTAACCCTAACGCTAAACCTAACCCAAACCGTAACCCTAAATCTAAAGCTAACCCTGACTCTCATCCTAACATTAACCCTAACCCTAAGCGTAACCCTAACCCAAACCATAACCCTAATCCTAACTGTAAAGCTAACCCTAAACCAAATCCTAAACCTAACCCTAACCCTAACCCTAACCCTAATCCTAACCCTAACCCTAACCCATCCTTAACCCTAACCCTAACCCTAACCCTAATCCTAACATTAACCCTAACCCTATCCCTTACCCTAACCCCAATCCAAAACCTAACCCTAACCCTAACCCAAACCCTAATCATAACCCTAACCCTATCCCAAACCCTAACCCTAACCCTAAACCTAACAAAAACAATAACCCTAACCCTAACCCTAAACCAAACACTAACCCTAACCCAAAACCAAAGCCTAACCCTAAAACTAACCCTAACCCAAACCCAAACCCTAAACCTAACCCTAACCCTAAGCCTAACCCTAACCCTAACCCAAACCCTAACCCTAACCCTAACCCTAACCTAAACCCTAAACCTATCCGTAACCCTAACCGTAAAACAAACCCTAACCCTAATCCTAGCTATAACCCTAACACTAACCCAAATCCTAACCCTAACCCTAACCCAAACTCTAACCCTAAAACTAACCCTAACTCAAACTCAATCCCTATCCCTAACCCTGACCCTAAACCTAACCCTAACAATAACCCCAACCCAAACCGTTACCCTAACCCCCACCCTAACCCTAAAAGAAACCGTAACACTAACCCTAACCCTCAACCTATCCGTAACCCTAAACCAAACATTAACCATAACCCTAACCCTAACAGTAATCCTAACATTAACCCTAACCCTAACCCTAACCCTAACCCTAACCCTAACCCTAACCCTATTCCAAACCCTAACCCTAATCCTTACTATAAACCTAACCCTAACCCAAAACCTAAACCTCACCCTTACCATAACCCAAACCCTAACCCTAACCCTAAACCTAACCCAAACCGTTACCCTAACCCTAACCCTAACCCTCACCCTATCCCTAACCCTAATCCAAACCTTAACGATAAACCTAACCCTAAACCTAATCCTAACATCAACCCTAACCCTAACTTTAACCCTATCCCGAACAATAACCCTAATCCTAACTATGACCCTCACCCTAAACCTAACCCAAACCTTAACCCTAACCCTAACCCTGACCCTAACCCTAATACTAAATCTAACACTAAACCTAACCCTAACCCTAACCTTAACCCTAACCCGAACAATAACCCTAATCCTAACTATAATCCTAACCCTAACCCTAACCCTAACCTTAACCCTAACCCTAACCCTGACCCTAACCCTAATACTAAATCTAACACTATACCTAACCCTAACCCTAACCCTAAACCTAACCCAAACCAAAGCCTAAACCTAACACTAAACCTATCCCTAACACAAACCCTAACCCTAACCCAAACCCAAAGCCTAACCTTAACCCTAACCTAACCCTTACCCTAACCCTAACCCTAATCATAACATTAACCCAAACCCTAACATTAACCCTAACCCAAACCCTAATACTAATACTAAGTATAACGCTAACCCTAAACCAAATCCTAACCCAAACCCTAACCCTAACCCAAATCCTAACCCTAACGCTAACCTTAACCATAATCCTAAACCTAACGGTAAACCTAAACCAAAACGTAACCCTAACACTAATAATAACATTAACCCTAACCCTAACCGTAACCTTAACCCTAACCCTAAACATAACCCAAACTCTAAACTTAACCCTAATCCTACCCCTAACCCAAACCTTAACCCTAACCATAACCCTAACCCTAACACAAACCCTAACCATAACCCTAACGCTAACTCTAAATCTAACCTTAACCCATACCCAAACCCTAACAGTAACACTAACCCTAACCCTAACTCTTACCCTAATCCAAACCCTAACCCTAACACTAACCCTAACTCTAAACCTAACCCTAACCTAACCCTAACCCTAACCCTAAACCTAACCAAACACAAACCCTAATCCTAACCCTACCCTAACCCTAACTCAAACCGTAAACCTAACCCTAACCCTAACCCTTATCCTAAACCTAACCCTAAACCTAACCCTAACCCTAAACCAGAACCTAACCCTGACCCTAAGCCTAACCCTAAACCTAACCCAATCCAAAACCTAACACTAACCCTAAACCTAACGATAACGCAAACCGAAAGCCTAACCCTAACCCTAACCTAAACCCTAACCCTAAACATAACGCTAAACCTAAACCTAACCATAACCCTAACCCAAAGCGAAACCCTAACACTAACCACAAACCTAACCATAACTCAAAACCAAACCCCAACCCTAACCCCTACCCCAACCCCAACCCCAACCCAAACCCTAAACTTACCCTAACCCTAACCCTAAACCTAACCCTACCAAACCTAAACCCTAATCCTAACCCTAACCCTAACTCTAACCCAAAACCTAACCCTAACCCTAACCGTAATACTAAACCTAACCCTAAAACTAACCCTAACCCTAACCCAAAACCATAACCCTAACCCTAACCCTAACCCTAACCCTAACCCAAACCCTAACCCTAACCCTAAGCCTAACCCAAACCCTAACCCTAACCCTAACCCTAACCCTAAACCTAATCCTAACATTAACCCTAACCCTAACCTTAACCGAAACCCTAACCCTAATTCTAACTATAACCCTAACCCTAAACCAAATACTAAGCCTAACCCTAAGCCTAACCCAAACACTAACCATAACCCTAACCCTAAAACTAACACTAAACCTAACCCTAACACAAAACCAAACCTTAAACCTAACCGTAATCCTAACAGAAACGCTAACCGTAATCCTAATTCTAAACCTAGCCCTAATTGTAAACCTAACCCTAAACCAAACCCTAAACCTAACCCACACCCTAACCCTAATCCTAACCCTAAACCAAACCCAAAGCCTAACGCTAACACTAACCCTAACCCTAACCCTAACCCTAACACAAAACCTAACCCTAAACCTAAACCTACCCCAAACCATAATCCTAACCCTAACCCTAACCCAAATCCTAACCCTAACCCAAACCCTAAGATTCACCGTAATTCTAACCATAACCCTAACCCTAATCCAAACCGTAACCCTAACCCTAACGCTAACCCTAACCCTAATCCTAATATTAACCCTCAACCTAACCCTAAACCTAACCCAAATCCTAAACCTAATCCTAACTATAACCCTAATCCTAAACCAAAACCTATCCCTAAACCTAACCCTAACCCTAACCCTAAAGCTAACCCTAACCTAATCCTAATCCTAACATTAACCCAAACCCTAACATTAACCCTAACCCAAACCCTAACACTAATCCTAAGTATAACGCTAACAATAAACCAAACCCTAACCATAACCCTAACCCTAACCCTAACCCTAATCCTAAACCTAACCCTAACCCTAATGCTAACCCTAACCCTAACACTAACCCAAACCCTAACCCTAACCCTAACCTGAACCCGAACCCTAATCCTAACATTAACCCTAACCCTAACCCTAAACTTAACCCTAACCCTAACCATAACCAAAACCCTAACCTTAACCCTAACCCTAACCCAAACCCTAACCCTAACCCTAACCCTAACCCTAACCCAAACCCTAACCCTAACCCTAACTCTAACCTTAACCCTAACCCAAACCCAACCCCTATCCCTAACCCAGACACTAACGCTAACCCTAACCCTAACCCAACCCTTACCCTAACCTTAACCCTAACCCAAACCCAAACCCTAAACCTAAACCTAACAAAAACCCTAACCCTAACCCTAACCCTAACCCTAACACTAACACTAATCCTAACCCTACCCCTAACCCTAACCCTAACCCAAACTCTAACACTAACACTAACCCTAACCCTAAAACTTAACCTAACCCAAACACAAACCCTAACCCTAACCCTAAACCTAAACTTTACCCTAACCCTAACGCTAACCCTAACCCAAAACCAAACCCTAACCCTAACCCTAACCCTAACCCTAACCCTAAAACTATCCCTAACCCAAACCCTAACCCTAACGCTAAACCTTACCCAAACCCTAACCCTAACCCTGACTCTCATCCTAACATTAACCCTAACACTAAGCGTAACCCTAACCCAAACCCTAACCCTACTCCTACCTGTAAAGCGAACCCTAAAACAAACCTAAACCTAACCCGAAACCTAACCCTAACCCTAACCCTAACCCTAACCCATCCTTAACCCTAACACTAACCCTAATGATAATCCTAACATTAACCCTAACCCTAACCCTAACCCTAAATCTAAACCGAACTCAAACCCAAACCCTAACCCTAACCCTAAACCTAACCCAAACCCAAAGCCTAACCCTAACCCTAACCCTAAACCTAACCCAAACCAAAAGCCTAAACCAAACACTAAACCTATCCCTAACACAAACCCTAACCCTAACCCAAACCCAAAGCCTAACCTTAACCCTAACCTAACCCTTACCCTAACCCTAACCCTAATCCTAACATTAACCCAAACCCTAACATTAACCCTAACCCAAACCCTAATACTAATACTAAGTATAACGCTAACCCTAAACCAAATCCTAACCCAAACCCTAACCCTAACCCAAATCCTAACCCTAACGCTAAACTTAACCATGATCCTAAACCTAACCCTAAACCTAAACCAAAACCTAACCCTAACACTAATAATAATATTAACCCTAACCCTAACCGTAACCTTAACCCTAACCCTAACCATAACCCAAACTCTAAACTTAACCCTAATCCTACCCCTAACCCAAACCTTAACCCTAACCATAACCCTAACCCTAACACAAACCCTAACCATAAAACTAACGCTAACTCTAAATCTAACCTTAACCCATACCCAAACCCTAACAGTAACACTAACCCTAACCCTAACTCTTACCCTAATCCAAACCCAAACCCTAACACTAACCCTAACTCTAAACCTAACCCTAACCTAACCCTAACCCTAACCCTAAACCTAACCAAACCCAAACCCTACCCTAACCCTAACTCAAACCGTAAACCTAACCCTAACCCTAACCCTTATCCTAAACCTACCCTAAACCTAACCCTAACCCTAAACCAGAACCTAACCCTGACCCTAAGCCTAACCCTAAACCTAACCCAATCCAAAACCTAACACTAACCCTAAACCTAACGATAACGCAAACCGAAAGCCTAACCCTAACCCTAACCTAAACCCTAACCCTAAACATAACGCTAAACCTAAACCTAACCATAACCCTAACCCAAACCAAAACCCTAACACTAACCACAAACCTAACCATAACTCAAAACCAAACCCTAACCCTAACCCTTACCCTAACCCTAACCCAAACCCTAAACTTACCCTAACCCTAACCCTAAACCTAACCCTAACCAAACCTAAACCCTAATCCTAACCCAAACCCTAACTCTAACCCAAAACCTAACCCTAACCCTAACCGTAATACTAAACCTAACCCTAAAACTAACCCTAACCCTAACCCAAAACCGTAACCCTAACCCTAACCCTAACCCTAACCCTAACCCAAACCCTAACCCTAACCCTAAGCCTAACCCAAACCCTAACCCTAACCCTAACCCAAACCCTAACCCTAAACCTAATCCTAACATTAACCCTAAACCTAACCTTAACCGAAACCCTAACCCTAATTCTAACTATAACCCTAACCCTAAACCAAATACTAAGCTTAACCCTAAGCCTAACCCAAACACTAACCATAACCCTAACCCTAAAACTAACACTAAACCTAACCCTAACGCAAAACCAAACCTTAAACCTAACCGTAATCCTAACAGAAACGCTAACCGTAATCCTAATTCTAAACCTAGCCCTAATTGTAAACCTAACCCTAAACCAAACCCTAAACCTAAGCCACACCCTAACCCTAATCCTAACCCTAAACCAAACCCAAAGCCTAACCCTAACACTAACCCTAACCCTAACCCTAACCCTAACACAAAACCTAACCCTAAACCTAAACCTACCCCAAACCATAATCCTAAACCTAACCCTAACCCAAATCCTAACCCTAACCCAAACCCTAAGATTCACCGTAATTCTAACCATAACCCTAACCCTAATCCAAACCGTAACCCTAACCCTAACCCTAACCCTAACCCTAATCCTAATATTAACCCTCAACCTAACCCTAAACCTAACCCAAATCCTAAACCTAATCCTAACTATAACCCTAATCCTAAACCAAAACCTATCCCTAAACCTAACCCTAACCCTAACCCTAAAGCTAACCCTAACCTAATCCTAATCCTAACATTAACCCAAACCCTAACATTAACCCTAACCCTAACACTAACACTAATACTAAGTATAACGCTAAAAATAAACCAAACCCTAACCATAACCCTAACCCTAACCCTAACCCTAATCCTAACCCTAACCCTAACCCTAATCCTAACCCTAACCCTAACACTAACCCAAACCCTAACCCTAACTCTAACCTGAACCCGAACCCTAATCCTAACATTAACCCTAACCCTAACCCTAAACTTAACCCTAACCCTAACCATAACCAAAACCCTAACCTTAACCCTAACCCTAACCCAAACCCTAACCCTAACCCTAACCCTAACCCTAACCCAAACCCTAACCCTAACCCTAACTCTAACCTTAACCCTAACCCAAACCCAACCCCTATCCCTAACCCTGACACTAACGCTAACCCTAACCCTAACCCAACCCTTACCCTAACCTTAACCCTAACCCAAACCCAAACCCTAAACCTAAACCTAACAAAAACCCTAACCCTAAACCTAACCCTAACCCTAACCCAAAACCAAACCCTAAACCTAAACCTAACCCTAACCCTAACCCTAACCCTAACCATAACCCTAACCCTAACCCTAACCCAAATGCTAACCATAAACCTAACCCTAACGAAAACCCAAACCCTAAACCTAACCCTAACCCTAACCCTAAACCCAAACCTAACCCTAATGCTAAAACAAACCCTAACACTAATCCTAACACTACCCCTTACCCTAGCCCAAACACAAACTCTAACACTAACACTAACCCTAACCCTAACACTTAACCTAACCCAAACACAAACCCTAAATCTAACCCTAACCCTAAACCTATCCCTAACCCAAACCCTAACCCTAACGCTAAACCTAACCCAAACCGTAACCCTAAATCTAAAGCTAACCCTGACTCTCATCCTAACATTAACCCTAACCCTAAGCGTAACCCTAACCCAAACCATAACCCTAATCCTAACTGTAAAGCTAACCCTAAACCAAATCCTAAACCTAACCCTAACCCTAACCCTAACCCTAATCCTAACCCTAACCCTAACCCATCCTTAACCCTAACCCTAACCCTAACCCTAATCCTAACATTAACCCTAACCCTATCCCTTACCCTAACCCCAATCCAAAACCTAACCTTAACCCTAACCCAAACCCTAATCATAACCCTAAACCTATCCCAAACCCTAAACCTAACAAAAACAATAACCCTAACCCTAACCCTAAACCAAACACTAACCCTAACCCAAAACCAAAGCCTAACCCTAAAACTAACCCTAACCCAAACCCAAACCCTAAACCTAACCCTAACCCTAAGCCTAACCCTAACCCTAACCCAAACCCTAACCCTAACCCTAACCCTAACCTTAACCCTAAACCTATCCGTAACCCTAACCGTAAAACAAACCCTAACCCTAATCCTAGCTATAACCCTAACACTAACCCAAATCCTAACCCTAACCCTCACCCCACCACTAACCCCAAAACTAACCCTAACTCAAACTCAATCCCTATCCCTAACCCTGACCCTAAACCTAACCCTAACAATAACCCCAACCCAAACCGTTACCCTAACCCCCACCCTAACCCTAAAAGAAACCGTAACACTAACCCTAACCCTCAACCTATCCGTAACCCTAAACCAAACATTAACCATAACCCTAACCCTAACAGTAATCCTAACATTAACCCTAACCCTAACCCTAACCCTAACCCTAACCCTAACCCTAACCCTAACCCTAACCCTATTCCAAACCCTAACCCTAATCCTTACTATAACCCTAACCCTAACCCAAAACCTAAACCTCACCCTTACCATAACCCAAACCCTAACCCTAAGCCTAAACCTAACCCAAACCGTTACCGTAACCCTAACCCTAACCCTCACCCTATCCCTAACCCTAATCCAAAGCTTAACGATAAACCTAACCCTAAACCTAATCCTAACATTAACCCTAACCCTAACTTTAACCCTATCCCGAACAATAACCCTAATCCTAACTATGACCCTCACCCTAAACCTAACCCAAACCTTAACCCTAACCCTAACCCTGACCCTAACCCTAATACTAAATCTAACACTAAACCTAACCCTAACCCTAACCTTAACCCTAACCCGAACAATAACCCTAATCCTAACTATAATCCTAACCCTAACCCTAACCCTAACCTTAACCCTAACCCTAACCCTGACCCTAACCCTAATACTAAATCTAACACTATACCTAACCCTAACCCTAACCCTAAACCTAACCCAAACCCAAAGCCTAAACCTAACACTAAACCTATCCCTAACACAAACCCTAACCCTAACCCAAACCCAAAGCCTAACCTTAACCCTAACCTAACCCTTACCCTAACCCTAACCCTAATCCTAACATTAACCCAAACCCTAACATTAACCCTAACCCAAACCCTAATACTAATACTAACTATAACGCTAACCCTAAACCAAATCCTAACCCAAACCCTAACCCTAACCCAAATCCTAACCCTAACGCTAACCTTAACCATAATCCTAAACCTAACCCTAAACCTAAACCAAAACCTAACCCTAACACTAATAATAACATTAACCCTAACCCTAACCGTAACCTTAACCCTAACCCTAACCATAACCCAAACTCTAAACTTAACCCTAATCCTACCCCTAACCCAAACCTTAACCCTAACCATAACCCTAACCCTAACACAAACCCTAACCATAACCCTAACGCTAACTCTATATCTAACCTTAACCCATACCCAAACCCTAACAGTAACACTAACCCTAACCCTAACTCTTACCCTAATCCAAACCCAAACCCTAACACTAACCCTAACTCTAAACCTAACCCTAACCTAACCCTAACCCTAACCCTAAACCTAACCAAACCCAAACCCTAATCCTAACCCTACCCTAACCCTAACTCAAACCGTAAACCTAACCCTAACCATAACCCTTATCCTAAACCTAACCCTAAACCTAACCCTAACCCTAAACCAGAACCTAACCCTCACCCTAAGCCTAACCCTAAACCTAACCCAATCCAAAACCTAACACCAACCCTAAACCTAACGAAAACGCAAACCGAAAGCCTAACCCTAACCCTAACCTAAACCCTAACCCTAAACATAACGCTAAACCTAAACCTAACCAGAACCCTAACCCAAAGCAAAACCCTAACACTAACCACAAACCTAACCATAACTCAAAACCAATCCCTAACCCGAACCCTTACCCTAACCCTAACCCTAACCCAGACCCTAATCTAACTCTAACCCTAACCCTAAACCTAACCCTAACCTAACCTTCATCCTAATCCTCACCCTAACCCTTACTCTAACCCATAACCTAACCCTTACCCTAACCGTAATACTAAGCCTAACCCTAAAACTAAACCTAACCCTAACCCAAAACCGTAACCCTAACCCTAACCCTAACCTAAACCCTAACCCAAACCCTAACCCTAACCCTAAGCCTAACCCAAACCCTAACCCTAACCCTAACCCAAACCCTAACCCTAAACCTAATCCTAATATTAACCCTAAACCTAACCTTAACCGAAACCCTAACCCTAATTCTAACTATAACCCTAACCCTAAACCAAATACTAAGCCTAACCCTAAGCCTAACCCAAACACTAACCATAACCCTAACCCTAAAACTAACACTAAACCTAACCCTAACGCAAAACCAAACCTTAAACCTAACCGTAATCCTAACAGAAACGCTAACCGTAATCCTAATTCTAAACCTAGCCCTAATTGTAAACCTAACCCTAAACCAAACCCTAAACCTAACCCACACCCTAACCCTAATCCTAACCCTAAACCAAACCCAAAGCCTAACCCTAACACTAACCCTAACCCTAACCCTAACCCTAACCCTAACACAAAACCTAACCCTAAACCTAAACCTACCCCAAACCATAATCCTAACCCTAACCCTAACCCAAATCCTAACCCTAACCCAAACCCTAAGACTCACCGTAGTTCTAACCATAAGCCTAACCCTAATCCAAACCGTAACCCTAACCCTAACCCTAACCCTAACCCTAATCCTAATATTAACCCTCAACCTAACCCTAAACCTAACCCAAATCCTAAACCTAACTCTAAGTATAACCCTAATCCTAAACCAAAACCTATCCCTAACCCTAACCCTAACCCTAAACCTAAAGCTAACCCTAACCTAATCCTAATACTAACATTAACCCAAACCCTAACATTACCCCTAACCCTAACCCTAACACTAATCCTAAGTATAACGCTAAAAATAAACCAAACCCTAACCATAACCCTAACCCTAACCCTAACCCTAATCCTAACCCTAACCCTAACCCTAATCCTAACCCTAACCCTAACACTAACCCAAACCCTAACCCTAACCCTAACCTGAACCCGAACCCTAATCCTAACATTAACCCTAACCCTAACCCTAAACTTAACCCTAACCCTAACCATAACCAAAACCCTAACCTTAACCCTAACCCTAACCCAAACCCTAACCCTAACCCTAACCCTAACCCTAACCCAAACCCTAACCCTAACCCTAACTCTAACCTTAACCCTAACCCAAACCCAACCCCTATCCCTAACCCTGACACTAACGCTAACCCTAACCCTAACCCAACCCTTACCCTAACCTTAACCCTAACCCAAACCCAAACCCTAAACCTAAACCTAACAAAAACCCTAACCCTAAACCTAACCCTAACCCTAACCCAAAACCAAACCCTAACCCTAAACCTAACCCTAACCCTAACCCTAACCCTAACCATAACCCTAACCCTAACCCTAACCCAAATGCTAACCATAAACCTAACCCTAACGAAAACCCAAACCCTAAACCTAACCCTAACCCTAACCCTAAACCCAAACCTAACCCTAATGCTAAAACAAACCCTAACACTAATCCTAACCCTACCCCTTACCCTAGCCCAAACACAAACTCTAACACTAACACTAACCCTAACCCTAACACTTAACCTAACCCAAACACAAACCCTAAATCTAACCCTACCCCTAAACCTATCCCTAACCCAAACCCTAACCCTAACGCTAAACCTAACCCAAACCGTAACCCTAAATCTAAAGCTAACCCTGACTCTCATCCTAACATTAACCCTAACCCTAAGCGTAACCCTAACCCAAACCATAACCCTAATCCTAACTGTAAAGCTAACCCTAAACCAAATCCTAAACCTAACCCTAACCCTAACCCAAACCCTAATCCTAACCCTAACCCTAACCCATCCTTAACCCTAACCCTAACCCTAACCCTAATCCTAACATTAACCCTAACCCTATCCCTTACCCTAACCCCAATCCAAAACCTAACCCTAACCCTAACCCAAACCCTAATCATAACCCTAACCCTATCCCAAACCCTAACCCTAACCCTAAACCTAACAAAAACAATAACCCTAACCCTAACCCTAAACCAAACACTAACCCTAACCCAAAACCAAAGCCTAACCCTAAAACTAACCCTAACCCAAACCCAAACCCTAAACCTAACCCTAACCCTAAGCCTAACCCTAACCCTAACCCAAACCCTAACCCTAACCCTAACCCTAACC
>JAJHUQ010000041.1:1322500-1330000 GCA_035773235.1 Eospalax fontanierii | reverse complement strand
TTCTTGAGTTCTTGAGCTGACTACACTCCGAAATGGATTGTGACATGGAAGTGTAAGCCAAATAATGCTTTGCTGTCAGATAGGTATAGCAGGATAGGTTGGAATCTAGCGGAATTTCTTCACAGTTGAGAGGTTGCTGAAGCCAGGCATACCCAGCCAGTTGGGTGGGTGTGGTGGAATGGGCATACTGATGGAACTGTCCACATGGACAGGGGGCAGGAGAGTACTTAGCAGTGCAAGCACTGCTATGTAAGGAAGAGGCTATGTCAGAGGATCCCAGGAAGAGACCTCACCTCTATGACATTAGATGAAAGAGAACTCAGAATCTTGTAGTTACCTAGTAACTACAGGTCTGTAGCAATCTGAACTGACTCACTTGTCTGCATACAATGACCAGAGCAGGATATGTTAATCCTCGTTCTCTTCTTCTGGAGACTGAGGACCAGAAACACCAGGAATAGGTGCCTTGGCCACTTCTGGAGACACTGAGTGCTCGCTGTAGCCCAGAGCATCTGGCGGTTTATGCACTGAGTCACACAGGAGACAATGATGAGTGCCTTTCAGTTAAACTTTGTAATCCCCTGGTCCACCCATGTTCGTCTTTTGTGTGTGTGTGTCTGTGTATGTATGCGTGTGAGTGTGTGTGTGTGTGTTAGAGAGAGCGAGAAACAGAGAGAAAAAGTGAGTGAGACAGGGAGATAGAGAGAGAATATTGAGGAAATTACCATTTTTCACCTAAGTGTATGGCAACATATGATTGAGAAATCTGACAGAGTTTACAAGTTTGAAACTTCCTTCCTCTCTCCTTCCTAAGGATGACCAGAAAATATCCCGTATACTTACTGAGCTGTGCAGGTTAATCTACAGAATGCAGACAAAGTGAAGAAGTTGTTGAGCTATCTGTCAAGAGATGCCCAGAATGGGAACTATCTGTTTGTCTCTACATTCTTAAAATCTGCAAGTCACACCGCTTCCTGTCAGGGTCTGGACTCCGTAATGAAAAGGTGGGTGACAATGTCGAAGCAGAGGGGAGGTCAGGACTCCTATTCAGGTCTTAGGAAGGCTCTGCTTTTCCCTGAGACAATGTTTCTCCTGGGCTTCAAACAGCCTGGACAGCCAGAGAGTACTCAAATTGATGGCACTCACTTCCTCTAAGGTGGGCTTTATCAAGTTCTAGACTAGGCATACCTTGCAGGACAGTTTTTGTCAGTCTGTAAGGGGGTTTTACCATCCATCTAGGCCACAGTGCACAATTTTAAGAAGCCCAATGAGACTCCAGTAATCTCTGTGCCAAGCAAGAAATCTGTGAGGGAGAAGTTTGTGTTGAAGTAATTACATGAGGAGCCCTGAATAATCTGTGGCAACAGGCTCCTTGTCAGGTCTCAGAGAGCAGTTCATAGTGGACCCTGCCATCCAGACTACAGCTTCTGTTCTTAATGATGTCCCTCTAGCTCTCCTGCCAGGTAGGCTGTATAGAAGTGCAAGCTGTGGGGACAGAGAAGAGAAGCAGAGGGGTGGAGAGGGCACTAAGCACAGGTAGTAGGCATGACATTCTACTCCCTTACTTGCTGTCACTGTGCAAGCCAAGTCCTGCATAGGAACATGGAAAGACAATGTGTGCCACATGTCGTCCTGCAGCTGCATTGACCCTCCTGGTACCTTGAGGTGGAATTCCAGCGCTCTGACCTCAAGGAAAGGATAGTTGCAAGTGCATTACATCACTTGGTAGAGTGAGGATGTGGGAATGAAGGCCACACGGTTCCAAATTAGGACGCTGGGACTACGTGGAGAGACTGCGGCAGGAGGAACAGATCAATTTTGTCATTTGACACCCAACATCCTAACCCCTAACCCCTAACACTAAGCCTAACCCTCAACCAAACCCTAACCCTAACCCTAAACCTAAACGTAAACCAAACCCTAACCCTAACCCTAACCCTTAATCTAACAGAAACCAAACCCTAACCCTAAACCTAAACCTAATCCAAACCCAAACCGTAACCCTAACCGTAACCCTAAACCTAACCCTAACCAAACAATAACCCTAACCCTAACCCGAAACCAAACGATACCCTAAAACTAACCCTAAACCTAACCCGAAACCTAAACCAAAACCTAACCCTAACCCTACAATAAACCCTAACACTCATCCTAACACCTAACCCTAACCCTAACCCAATCCCAAACCCTAACACTAACACTAAACCTAAAACTAACTCTAAACCTACACCAAACCCTAACCCTAACCCTTACCCTAACCCTAACCGAAACCCTAAGCCTAACACTAAACCTAACCCAAACCGTAAGCCAACACCAAACCCTAACAGTAACACTAACCCTAACCCTAACTCTAACCCTAACCCAAACCTAAACCCTAACACTAACCCTAACTTTAAACTTAACCCTAACCCTAACCCTAACCCTAACCCTAAACATAACCAAACCCAAACCCTAATCCTAACCCTACCCTAACCCTAAGTCAAACCGTAAACCTAAACCTAACCCTAACCCTGATCCTAAAACTAACCCTAAACCTAACCCTAACCCTAAAACAGACCCTAACCCTGACCCTAAGCCTAACTGTAAACCTAACCCAATCCAAAACCTAACACTAACCCTAAACCTAACGATAACGCAAACCGAAAGCCTAACCCTAACCCTAACATAACCCTAACCATAAACATAACGCTAAACCTAAACCTAACCATAACCCTAACCCAAACCAAAACCCTAACATTAACCATAAACCTAACCATAACTCAAAACCAAACCCTAACCCTAACCCTTACCCTAACCCTAACCCTAACTCAAACCCTAAACTTACCCTAACCCTAACCCTAAACCTAACCCTAACCAAACCTAAACCCTAATCCTAACCCTAACCCTAACTCTAACCCAAAACCTAACCCTAACCCTAACCGTAATACTAAACCTAACCCTAAAACTAAACCTAACCCTAACACAAAACCGTAACCCTAACCCTAACCCTAACCCTAACCCAAACCCTAACCCTAACCCTAAGCCTAACCCAAACCCTAACCCTAACCCTAACCCAAACCCTAACCCTAAACCTATTCCTAACATTAACCCTAACCCTAACCTTAACCGAAACCCTAACCCTAATTCTAACTATAACCCTAACCCTAAAGCAAATACTAAGCCTAACCCTAAGCCTAACCCAAACACTAACCATAACCCTAACCCTAAAACTAACACTAAACCTAACCCTAACGCAAAACCAAACCTTAAACCTAACCGTAATCCTAACCGAAACGCTAACCGTAATCCTAATTCTAAACCTAGCCCTAATTGTAAACCTATCCCTAAACCAAAGCCTAAACCTAACCCACACCCTAACCCTAATCCTAACCCTAACTCAAACCCTAACCCTAAGACAAAACCTAACCCTAACCCTAACCGTAATACTAAACCTAACCCTAAAACTAACCCTAACCCTAACCCAAAACCGTAACCCTAACCCTATCCCTAACCCTAACCCAAGCCCTAACCCTAAGCCTAAGCCTAACCCAAACCCTAACCCTAACCCTAACCCAAACCCTAACCCTAAACCTAATCCTAACATTAACCCTAACCCTAACCTTAACCGAAACCCTAACCCTAATTCTAACTATAACCCTAACCCTAAACCAAATACTAAGCCTAACCCTAAGCCTAACCCAAACACTAACCATAACCCTAACCCTAAAACTAACACTAAACCTAACCCTAACGCAAAACCGAACCTTAAACCTAACCGTAACCCTAACCGAAACGCTAACCGCAATTCTAATTCTAAACCTAGCCCTAATTGTAAACCTAACCCTAAACCAAATCCTAAAACTAACCCACACCCTAACCCTAATCCTAACCCTAACCCAAACCCAAAGCCTAACCCTAACCCTAACCCTAACCTTAACAGTAACACAAAACCGAACCCGAAACCTAAACCTACCCCAAACCCTAATCCTAACCCTAACCCTAACCCAAACCCTAACCCTAACCCAAACCCTAAGCCTAACCATAATTCTAACCATAACCCTAATCCTAACCCAATCCCAAACCCTAACACTAACACTAAACCTAAAACTAACTCTAAACCTACACCAAACCCTAATCCTAACCCTTACCCTAACCCTAACCGAAACCCTAAGCCTAACACTAAACCTAAACCAAACCCTAAGCCAACCCCAAACCCTAACAGTAACACTAACCCTAACCCTAACTCTTACCCTAACCCAAACCCAAAAACTAACACTAACCCTAACTCTAAATCTAACCCTAACCCTAACCCTAACCCTAACCCTAAACATAACCAAACCCAAACCCTAATCCTAACCCTACCCTAACCCTAAGTCAAACCGTAAACCTAAACCTAACCCTAACACTGATCCTAAACCTAACCCTAAACCTAACCCTAACCCTAAAACAGACCCTAACCCTAACCCTAAGCCTAACCGTAAACCTAACCCAATCCAAAACCTAACACTAACCCTAAACCTAACGATAACGCAAACCGAAAGCCTAACCCTAACCCTAACATAACCCTAACCCTAAACATAACGCTAAACCTAAACCTAACCATAACCCTAACCCAAACCAAAACCCTAACATTAACCATAAACCTAATCATAACTCAAAACCAAACCCTAACCCTAACCCTTACCCTAACCCTAACCCTAAGTCAAACCCTAAACTTACCCTAACCCTAACCCTAAACCTAACCCTAACCAAACCTAAACCCTCATCCTAACCCTAACCCTAACTCTAACCCAAAACCTAACCCTAACCCTAACCGTAATACTAAACCTAACCCTAAAACTAAACCTAACCCTAACCCAAAACCGTAACCCTAAACCTAACCCTAACCCTAACCCAAACCCTAACCCTAACCCTAAGCCTAATCCAAACCCTAACCCTAACCCTAACCCAAACCCTAACCCTAAACCTAATCCTAACATTAACCCTAACCCTAACCTTAACCGAAACCCTAACCCTAATTCTAACTATAACCCTAACCCTAAACCAAATACTAAGCCTAACCCTAAGCCAAACCCAAACACTAACCATAACCCTAACCCTAAAACTAACACTAAACCTAACCCTAACGCAAAACCAAACCTTAAACCTAACCGTAATCCTAACCGAAACGCTAACCGTAATCCTAATTCTAAACCTAGCCCTAATTGTAAACCTATCCCTAAACCAAAGCCTAAACCTAACCCACACCCTAACCCTAATCCTAACCCTAACTCAAACCCTAACCCTAAAACAAAACCTAACCCTAACCCTAACCGTAATACTAAACCTAACCCTAAAACTAACCCTAACCCTAACCCAAAACCGTAACCCTAACCCTAACCCTAACCCTAACCCTAACCCTAACCCAAGCCCTAACCCTAACCCTAAGCCTAACCCAAACCCTAACCCTAACCCTAACCCAAACCCTAACCCTAAACCTAATCCTAACATTAACCCTAACCCTAACCTTAACCGAAACCCTAACCCTAATTCTAACTATAACCCTAACCCTAAACCAAATACTAAGCCTAACCCTAAGCCTAACCCAAACACTAACCATAACCCTAACCCTAAAACTAACACTAAACCTAACCCTAACGCAAAACCGAACCTTAAACCTAACCGTAACCCTAACCGAAACGCTAACCGCAATTCTAATTCTAAACCTAGCCCTAATTGTAAACCTAACCCTAAACCAAATCCTAAACCTAACCAACACCCTAACCCTAATCCTAACCCTAACCCAAACCCAAAGCCTAACCCTAACCCTAACCCTAACCTTAACAGTAACACAAAACCTAACCCTAAACCTAAACCTACCCCAAACTCTAATCCTAACCCTAACCCTAACCCAAACCCTAACCCTAACCCAAACCCTAAGCCTAACCGTAATTCTAACCATAACCCTAACCCTAATCCAAACCGTAACCCTAACCCTAACCCTAACCCTAATCCTAATATTAACCCTCAACCTAACCCTAAACGTAACCCAAATCCTAAACCTAATCCTAACTATAACCCTAAACCTAAACCAAATCCTATCCCTAAACCTAACCCTAACCCTAACCGTAAACCTAACCCTAACCTAACCCTAATCCTAACATTAACCCAAACCCTAACATTAACCGTAAACCAAACCCTAACACTAATCCTAAGTATAACGCTAACAATAAACCAAACCCTAACCATAACCCTAAGCCTAACCCTAACCCTAATCCTAACCCTAACCCTAACACTAACCCAAACCGTAACCCTAACCCTAACCTGAAACTGAACCCTAATCCTTACATTAACCCTAACCCTAACCCTAACCTTAAACCTAACCCTAACCATAAGCAAAACCCTAACCTTAACCCTAATCCTAACCCAAACCCTAACCCTAACCCTAACTCTAACCGTAACCCTAACCCAAACCCAACCCCTATCCCTAACCCTGACACTAACGCTAACCCTAACCCTAACCCAACCCTTACCCTAAACTTAAACCTAACCCAAATCCAAACCCTAAACCTAAACCTAATAAAAACCCTAACCCTAAACCTAACCCTAACCCTAACCCAAAACCAAACCCTAACCCTAAACCTAACCCTAACCCTAACCCAAACCCTAACCATAACCCTAACCCTAACCCTAACCCAAATGCTAACCATAAACCTAACCCTAACGAAAACCCAAACCCTAACCCTAACCCTAAACCTAACCCTAAACCTAAACATAACCAAAACCCTAACCTTAACCCTAACGCTAACCCAAACCCTAACCCTTACCCTAACCCTAACCCTAACCCAAACCCTAACCCTAACCCTAATTCTAACCCTAATCCTAACCCAAACCCAACCCCTATCCCTAACCCTGACACTAACGCTAACCCTAACCCTAACCCAAACCCAAAGCCTAACCTTAACCCTAACCTTAACCCTTACCCTAACCCTAACCCTAAACCTAACCCTAACCCTAACCCTAACTCAAACCCTAAACTTACCCTAACCCTAACCCTAAACTTAACCCTAACCAAACCTAAAACCTAATCCTAACCCTAACCCTAACTCTAACCCAAAACCTAACCCTAACCCTAACCGTAATACTAAACCTAACCCTAAAACTAACCCTAACCCTAACCCAAAACCGTAACACTAACCCTAACCCTAACCCTAACCCAAACCCTAACCCTAACCCTGTCCCTAACCCAAACCCAAACGCTCACCCTAACCCAATCCCTAACCCTAAACCTAATCCTAACATTGACCCTAACCCTAACCTTAACCGAAACCCTAACCCTAATTCTAACTATAACCCTAACCCTAAACCAAATACTAAGCCTAACCCTAAGTCTAACCCAAACACTAACCATAACCCTAACCCTAAAACTAACACTAAACCTCACCCTAACGCAAAACCAAACCTTAAACCTAACCGTAATCCTAACCAAAACGCTAACCGTAATCCTAATTCTAAACCTAGCCCTAATTGTAAACCTAACCC
>JAJHUQ010000041.1:1310000-1315000 GCA_035773235.1 Eospalax fontanierii | reverse complement strand
CCTCACCCTAAACCTAACCCAAACCTTAACTCTAACCCTAACCCTGACCCTAACCCTAATACTAAATCCAGCACTAAACCTAACCCTAACCCTAACCTTAACCCTAACCCGAACAATAACCCTAATCCTAACTATAATCCTAACCCTAACCCTAACCCTAACCTTAACCCTAACCCTAACCCTGACCCTAACCCTAATACTAAATCTAACACTATACCTAACCCTAACACAAACCCAAACCCTAAACCTAACCCTAACCCTTACCTTAAACCAAAACCAAATCCTAACCCTAACCCTAACCCTAACCCTAATACTAAATCTAACACTAAACCTAACGCTAGCCCAAACCGATACCCTAACCCTAACCCTAACCATAACCATAACCGAAAAGCTAAACCTAACCCAAACCCAAACCCTAACCCTAACACTAACACTAACCGAAAAGCTAACCTTAACCCTAATCCTAACCCTAAACCTAACCCAATCCAAACCCTAACCCTAACCCTAAACCGTAACCCTAACCCTAACACTAGACCTAAAACTAACCCTAAACCTAACCCAAACCCAAACCCTATCCCTAACCCTAAATCTAACCCTAACCCAAAACCTAACCCTAACCCTAACCCTAAACCTAACCTTAACCCTAACCCTAACCCTGAACCTAACCCTTACCCTAACCGAATCCCTAACCCTAACCCTAACCCAAACGAAACCCTAACCCTAACCCTAAACCTAACCCAAACCCAAACCCAAACCCACTGGGGACTAGGTGGAGAGCCTGCAGCAGGAGGAACAGATCAATTTTATCATTGAGCTGCTTGACATGTGCATTACACAGCCACATCTCTGCCTCACGCTGGAGTTCCCAGGCTGAGAGGTTCTCAACCTCACCTTGGTCACCAATCGAAGAACACTTGGCCAATGCTGAGGCAGATATGCAGTGCATGCTTAAGATGCCACAGAAACCATTCTGCACAGTGATCTCAAGTTCTGCAACTGTAAGTGAAGTAAGCACTGTAAGTGCCATTCTGGGAGTGCAGGGGTAGAACGGTGTGCTAGGTGCCTAGGGTTGGTTCAGTGAAAAGACAGTCTCTGGTTAGCTGACATTAGGGTAGTTCATACTTACCCTGGCTTTGTTTTCATTGATATATTTTTTAAAGCCTGGGACGAGTTTTTTTTGGAAAAATTCTTGGAACTTCCTGGACCTACTTTGAGCTGGGGAGCTGTTTGGCCTTTAGATACCATAGAACTGATGAGAAGAAATGGTACTTTCATACAAGGCCTCTTTAGATCTCAGTCCCCTCCCTCAATTCATTTGCGTAGGACTTTACCGCCTAGAACTTATGCAGCTCACCAGAAACTGGTGACTCAGTGTGTAGCTTGGTGGCCTTCATCAAGCCCTCCTACCATCCCCTTCTGGATCCTTGGACCTGTTATCTGCTTTTGTTCCTCCTTTTCTTTTGGGGAATCCAGGGCTCATGCATTCTAAGCAATGCTCTTCTCTGGTCTTCCCCCAGTGTCCAGATTGCCTCATGTTGGATATGACTGTCATGTCCTTGGGCTTTTCCAGAAACATAATTTGTGATAGGTTTTTCGCCTCCTTCTTACACACAACAAACTACCCACATTAGATACTGTGCCATTTGGGATGACAAACAGTTGCACACACTTTGCACAGATACTCATCAACCAAAAGACATGACTACTGTGTATTACTCTGTTTATACATCACTCGGTTTTCCAGATGACAGCAGACAGTTGACATCAGAGCTAAACATAAACCACACTGACGTGAACTGTGTAGGAATGCTCAGATGGTCGATGACCTTTTGCCACTGTTTCCTGCTATTGCAGATCCCTACCCTTCCTAGAATCCACATACAAGACGAGTGTATTCAGTGACCTGCAAAACTGCATGCTCTTCATCCCTGGGAGATATGTTAGGATGGGAGCTCCTGGAAGGATGATAAAGTGTGCTTTCGGAAGATGTTCTCCTGCTCTCAAAATCTTTAGTATACAACTGTGGTTGAAACTTGTCAACAGTCTCTGCATTATGTTAAATCTCCCCTTCTACAGCAATGCGAGGCAAGTGGTCATTTTCAATGGTATGTTCTAAGCACTCGAACAGGCTTCATGAGTAACACTGGAATGATGTTCTTGTGTGTGCCTGTGTGTGTGTTTCTGTGTGTGTGTGTCTCTGTTTAGGCTCATATTTGCCTAAATGCAAAGATTAAACTTTTGGTTAGTGTTTTCAGGTTCTCATCCACTTTTTAATGAGACAAAGTTACTCACTGACTTATAACTCAGTGTTTTAGCATGGCTGGAAGCCCAGGGTTCTCTTGTGTCTGCCTCCCAGATGCTGGGATTCCAAGTCTGCTTGCTGAGGCCAGTCATTATCCTGGGTTCTAGAATTCAAACTCAGATCCACATGATTGAATTACAAGAAGTTTGCCCTCTAAGCTATCCATTCAATCCAATTTCATAATTGTGAGAGTGCTTATTTCTGTAAGTTCTTCATACTTGGTAGATGTCTATTTGTGCTTACTACATCATGTTTGCGTTCCTTGAGAGTCTTGTGTAGTGTGCCACCTTTGAACAAGTAGCTTGTGCTTTTAATACTCTTTTCTTGAGTTCTTGAGCTGACTACACTCCGAAATGGATTGTGACATGGAAGTGTAAGCCAAATAATGCTTTGCTGTCAGATAGGTATAGCAGGATAGGTTGGAATCTAGCGGAATTTCTTCAGAGTTGAGAGGTTGCTGAAGCCAGGCATACCCAGCCAGTTGGGTGGGTGTGGTGGAATGGGCATACTGATGGAACTGTCCACATGGACAGGGGGCAGGAGAGTACTTAGCAGTGCAAGCACTGCTATGTAAGGAAGAGGCTATGTCAGAGGATCCCAGGAAGTGACCTCACCTCTATGACATCAGATGAAAGAGAACTCAGAATCTTGTAGTTACCTAGTAACTACAGGTCTGTAGCAATCTGAACTGACTCACTTGTCTGCATACAATGACCAGAGCAGGATATGTTAATCCTCGTTCTCTTCTTCTGGAGACTGAGGACCAGAAACACCAGGAATAGGTGCCTTGGCCACTTCTGGAGACACTGAGTGCTCGCTGTAGCCCAGAGCATCTGGCGGTTTATGCACTGGGTCACACAGGAGACAATGATGAGTGCCTTTCAGTTAAACTTTGTAATCCCTTGGTCCACCCATGTTCGTCTTTTGTGTGTGTGTGTCTGTGTATGTATGCGTGTGAGTGTGTGTGTGTGTGTTAGAGAGAGCGAGAAACAGAGAGAAAAAGTGAGTGAGACAGGGAGATAGAGAGAGACTATTGAGGAAATTACCATTTTTCACCTTAGTGTATGGCAACATATGATTGAGAAATCTGACAGAGTTTACAAGTTTGAAACTTCCTTCCTCTCTCCTTCCTAAGGATGACCAGAAAATATCCCGTATACTTACTGAGCTGTGCAGGTTAATCTACAGAATGCAGACAAAGTGAAGAAGTTGTTGAGCTATCTGTCAAGAGATGCCCAGAATGGGAACTATCTGTTTGTCTCTACATTCTTAAAATCTGCAAGTCACACCGCTTCCTGTCAGGGTCTGGACTCCGTAATGAAAAGGTGGGTGACAATGTCGAAGCAGAGGGGAGGTCAGGACTCCTATTCAGGTCTTAGGAAGGCTCTGCTTTTCCCTGAGACAATGTTTGTCCTGGGCTTCAAACAGCCTGGACAGCCAGAGAGTACTCAAATTGATGGCACTCACTTCCTCTAAGGTGGGCTTTATCAAGTTCTAGACTAGGCATACCTTGCAGGACAGTTTTTGTCAGTTTGTAAGGGGGTTTTACCATCCATCTAGGCCACAGTGCACAATTGTAAGAAGCCCAATGAGACTCCAGTAATCTCTGTGCCAAGCAAGAAATCTGTGAGGGAGAAGTTTGTGTTGAAGTAATTACATGAGGAGCCCTGAATAATCTGTGGCAACAGGCTCCTTGTCAGGTCTCAGAGAGCAGTACATAGTGGACCCTGCCATCCAGACTATAGCTTCTGTTCTTAATGATGTCCCTCTAGCTCTCCTGCCAGGTAGGCTGTATAGAAGTGCAAGCTGTGGGGACAGAGAAGAGAAGCAGAGGGGTGGAGAGGGGACTAAGCACAGGTAGGAGGCATGACATTCTACTCCCTTACTTGCTGTCACTGTGCAAGCCAAGTCCTGCATAGGAACATGGAAAGACAATGTGTGCCACATGTCGTCCTGCAGCTGCATTGACTCTCCTGGTACCTTCAGGTGGAATTCCAGCGCTCTGACCTCAAGGAAAGGATAGTTGCAAGTGCATGACATCACTTGGTAGAGTGAGGATGTGGGAATGAAGGCCACACTGTTCCAAATTAGGACGCTGGGACTACGTGGAGAGACTGCGGCAGAAGGAACAGATCAATTTTGTCATTTGACACCCAACATCCTAACCCCTAACACCTAACACTAAGCCTAACCCTCAACCAAACCCTAACCCTAACCCTAAACCTAAACCTAAACCAAACCCTAACCCTAACCCTTACCCTTAATCTAACAGAAACCAAACCCTAACCCTAAACCTAAACCTAATCCAAACCCAAACCCTAACGCTAACCCTAACCCTAAACCTAACCCTAACCAAACCCTAACCCTAACCCTAACCCGAAACCAAACGAAACCCTAAAACTAACCCTAAACCTAACCCGAAACCTAAACCAAAACCTAACCCTAACCCTACAACAAACCCTAACACTCATCCTAACACTATCCCTAACCCTAACCCTAACCCAATCCCAAACCCTAACACTAACACTAAACCTAAAACTAACTCTAAACCTACACCAAACCCTAACCCTAACCCTTACCCTAACCCTAACCGAAACCCTAAGCCTAACACTAAACCTAACTAAAACCCTAAGCCAACCCCAAAACCTAACAGTAACACTAACCCTAACCCTAACTCTTACCCTAACCCAAACCCAAA
>JAJHUQ010000041.1:1292500-1305000 GCA_035773235.1 Eospalax fontanierii | reverse complement strand
ACACTAACACTAACCCTAAACCTAAAACTTAACCTAACGCAACCACAAACCCTAACCCTAACCCTAGACCTAAACTTTACCCTAACCCTAGCCCTAACCCTAGGCCAAACCCAAACCATAACCCTAACCCTAACCCTAAACCTATCCCTAACCCAAACCCTTACCCTTACGCTAAACCTAACCCTTACCCTAACCCTAACCCTGGCTCTCATCCTAGCATTAACCCTAACACTAGGCGTAACCCTAGCCCAAACCCTAGCCCTTATGCTACCTGTAAAGCCAACCCTAAAACAAACCTAAACCTAACCCGAAACCTAACCATAACCCTAACCCTAACCCTAACCCATCCTTAACCCTAACACTAACCCTAATCCTAATCCTAACATTAACCCTAACCCTAACCCTAACCCTAAACCTAATCCGAACTCAAACCCAAACCCTAACCCTAACCGTAACCCAAACCGTAACATTAACCCTAACCCAAACCCTAACACTAATCCTAAGTATAACGCGAACAATAAACCAAACCCTAACCATAACCCTAACTCTAACCATAACCCTAATCCTAACCGGAACCGTAATCCTAACCCTAACACTAATCCTAACCCTAACACTAACACTCACCGAAACACTAACCCAAATCCTAACCTGAACCCGAACCCTAATCCTAACATTAACCTAACCCTAACCCTAACCTTAACCCTAACCCTAACCATAACCAAAACCCTAACCTTAAACTTAACCCTAACCCAAACCCTAAACCTAACCCTAACCCTAACCCTAACCCTAACCCTAACCCTAACACAAAACCTAACCCTAAACCTAAACCTACCCCAAACCCTAATCCTAACCCTAACCCTAACCCCAACCCTAGCCCTAACCCAAACCCTCAGCCTAACCGTAATTCTAACCATAACGCTAACCCTAATCCAAAGCGTAACCCTAACCCTAATCCTAATATTAAGCCTCAACCTAACCCTAAACCTAACCCAAATCCTAAACCTAATACTAACTATAACCCTAATCCTAAACCAAATCCTAGCCCTAAACCTAACCCTAACCTAACCCTAATCCTAACATTAACCCAAACCCTAAAATTAACCCTAAACCAAACCCTAACACTAATCCTAAGTATAACGCTAACAATAAACCAAACCCTAAACATAACCCTAACCCTAACCCTAACCCTAATCCTAACCCTAACCCTAACCCTAATCCTAACCCTAACCCTAACACTAATCCAAACCCTAACCCTAACCCTAACCTGAACCCGAACCCTAATCCTAACATTAACCCTAACCCTAACCCTCACCCTCATCCTAACCCTAACCATAACCAAAAGCCTAACCTTAACCGTAACCCTAACACAAACCCTAACCCTAACCCTAACCCTAACCCTAACCCAAACCCTAACGCTAACCCTAACCCAAACCCAACCCCTATCCCCAACCCTGACACTAACGCTAACCCTAACCCTAACCCAACCCTTACCCTAACCTTAACCCTAACCCTAACCCAAACCCTAAACCTAAACCTAACAAAAACCCTAACCCTAAACCTAACCCTAACCCTAACCCAAAACCAAACCCTAACCCTAAACCTAACCCTAACCCTAACCCAAACCCTAACCATAACCCTAACCCTAACCCTAACCCAAATGCTAACCATACACATAACCCTAACGAAAACCCAAACCCTAACCCTAAACCTGACCCTAACCCAAACCCAAACCCTAACCCTAAACCTAACCCTAACCGTAACCCTAACCCAAATCCTAACCATAACCCTAACCCTAATCCAAACAGTAACCCTAACCCTAACCCTAACCCTAATCATAATATTAACCCTAAACCTAACCCTAAACATAACCCAAATCCTAAACCGATCCTAATTATAACCCTAATCCTAACACAAATCCTAACCCTAAACCTAAACTTAACCCTAACCCTAACCCAAACCCAAACCCTAACCCTAACGGTAACACTAACCCAAACCCTAACCCTAAACCTAATCCTAACCCTAAACCTAACACTAACCCTAACCCTAAACCTAACCCAAACCGTAACCCAAAACATAACCTTTACCCTAACACAAACCCTAACCCTAATCCTAAACCTAATCCTAACCCTAACCCTAACCCTAATCCTAAACCTAACCCAAACCCTAACCCTAAACGTAACCCTTACCCTAAATCAAACCCTAACCCTAACCCTAAACCTAACTCTAACCCTAACTCTAAACCTAACCCTAACCCTAACCCTAAACCTAACCCAAACCCTAACACTAACCCTAATCCAAACGAAATCCTAACCCTAACCCTAAATATAACCCAAATCCAAACCCTAACCCTAACCAAAAACCTAACCCTAACCGTAAAACAAATTTTAACACTAACCCTAACACTAACGCTTAATCTAATCCAAACCCAAACCCTAACACTAACGCTAACGCTAACCCTAACCCTTACCCTAGCGCAAATACAAACCCTAACCCTAACCCTAAACATAATTCTAACCCTAACAAAAACCCTAAACCTAACCCTAACCAAACCCAAACCCTAATCCTAACCTTAACCCTAACCCTAAACCAAACCCTAACACTAAACCTAACCGTAATCCTAAACCTAACCCTAAACCTAACCCTAACCCAAAACCCTAACCCTAACCCTAACCCTATCCCTAAATCTAAACGAATCCAAAACGTAACATTAACCCTAAACCTAACCCTAACCCAAACCGAAACACTAAATCTAACCCTAACCCTAATACTAAACCTAACCCTAACCCTAACCCTAAGCCAAACCTAAACCGAAATCCTAACCCTAAAACTAACCCTAACCCTAACCCAAACCCTAACCCTAACCATAAACCTAACCCTAACCCAAACCATTACCCTAACCCTAACCCTAACCCTAACCCTAACCCTAATCCTAACATTAACCCTAAACCTAACCCTAACCGAAACCCTTACCCTAATCCTAAATATAACCCTAACCCTAATCCAAATACTAAGCCTAACCCTAAACCTAACCCAAACACTAACCCTAACCCTAACCCTAATCCTAAAACTAATACTAAATCTAACACTAAACCTAACCCTAACCCAAACCCAACCCTAACCCTAAACCTAACCCCTAACACTAACCCTAACCAAAAACATAACAGTAACCTTAATCCATTTCCTAACACTAACCCTAACCCTAACCCTAAACCTAAACCTAACCCAAACCCAAACCCAAACCCTAACACTAACACTAACACTAACCCTAACCCTAACCCTTACCATTACCCCAAACCAAACCCTAACCCTAACCCTAACCCTAACCCTAAACTTAAACCTAACCCAAACCCGAACACTAATCCTAAACCTAACCCTAACCCTAACCCTAAACCGAACCCAAAGCATAACCATAAATAAAATCCTAACCCTAAACCTAACACAAACCCTAACCCTAACCCTAACCCTAAATCTAACCCTAACAATAACATAAAACCTAACCATAACCTAACCCTAACCCTAACTCTAACCTTAACCCATACCCAAACCCTAACACTAACACTAACCCTGACCCTAACCCTTACCCTAACCCAAACCCAAAACCTAACCCTAACCCTAACCCTAAACCTAAATCTAACACTAACCCTAACCCTAACCCTGACCCTAACCATAACCCTAAACCTAAACCTAAACCTAACCCAAACCCTAACCATAACCCTAACCCTAACCCAAATGAAACCCTAACTCTAAACCTAAACCTAACCCAAACCCAAACCCTAAACCTAACCCTAACCGAAACCCAAACCCTAAACCTAACCCTAACCCTTAACCTAACCCAAACCCTAACCCTAACTCTAACCGTAACCCAAATGAAACCCTAAACCTAAACCTAAACCTAACCCAAACCCAAACCCTAACCCTAACCCTAACCCTAACCCTAAACCTAACCCTAACCCAAAACCTAACCCTAACGCTAAAACAACCCCTAACACTAATCCTAACCCTACACCTAAACCTAACCCAAACCCAAACTCTAACACTAACACTAACACTAACCCTAACCCTAAAACTTAACCTAACCCAAACACAAACCCTAACCCTAACCCTAAACCTAAACTTTACCCTAACCCTAACACTAACCGTAAGCCAAACCCAAACCATAACCCTAACCCTAACCCTAAACCTATCCCTAACCCAAACCCTAACCCTAACGCTAAACCTAACCCAAACCCTATCCCTAACCCTGACTCTCATCCTAGCATTAACCCTAACACTAAGCGTAACCCTAACCCAAACCCAAACCCTAATCCTACCTGTAAACCCAACCCTAAAACAAATCCTAAACCTAACCCAAAACCTAACCCTAACCCTAACCCATCCTTAACCCTAACACTAACCCTAATCCTAATCCTAACATTAACCCTAACCCTAACCCTAACCCTAAACCTAAACCTAACTCAAACCCAAATCCTAACCCTAACCCTAAACCTAACCCAAACCCAAAGCCTAACCCTAACCCTAACCCTAAACCGAACCCAAACCCAAAGCCTAAACCTAACACTAAACCTATCCCTAACACAAACCCTAACCCTAAACCAAACCCAAAGCCTAACCTTAACCCTAACCTAACCCTTACCCTAACCCTAACCCTAATCCTAACATTAACCCAAACCCTAACATTAACCCACACCCAAACCCTAATACTAATACTAAGTATAACGCTAACCCTAAACCAAATCCTAACCCAAACCCTAACCCTAACCCAAATCCTAACCCTAACCCTAACCTTAACCATAATCCTAAACCTAACCCTAAACCTAAACCAAAACCTAACCCTAACACTAATCGTAACATTAACCCTAAACCTAACCGTAACCTTAACCCTAACCCTAACCATAACCCAAACTCTAAACTTAACCCTAATCCTACCCCTAACCCAAACCTTAACCCTAACCATAACCCTAACCCTAACACAAACCCTAACCATAACCCTAACGCTAACTCTAAATCTAACCTTAACCCATACCCAAACCCTAACAGTAACACTAACCCTAACCCTAACTCTTACCCTAACCCAAACCCAAACCCTAACACTAACCCTAACTCTAAACCTAACCCTAACCCTAACCCTAACCCTAACCCTAACCCTAAACCTAACCAAACCCAAACCCTAATCCTAACCCTACCCTAACCCTAACTCAAACCGTAAACCTAACCCTAACCCTAACCCTGATCCTAAACCTAACCCTAAACCTAACCCTAACCCTAAACCAGAACCTAACCCTAACCCAAAGCCTAACCCTAAACCTAACCCAATCCAAAACCTAACACTAACCCTAAACCTAACGATAACGCAGACCGTAAGCCTAACCCTAACCCTAACCGAAACCCTACCCTAACCCTAAACCTAACCCTAACCCTAACCCAAACCCTAACCATAACCCTAACCCTAACCCTAACCCTAACCCTAAAACCAAACCTAACCCTAATGCTAAAACAAACCCTAACACTAATCCTAACCCTACCCCTTACCCTAGCCCAAACACAAACTCTAACACTAACACTAACCCTAACCCTAACCCTTAACCTAACCCAAACACAAACCCTAAATCTAACCCTAACCCTAAACCTATAAAAACCCAAACCCTAAACCTAACACTAAACCTAACCCAAACCGTAACCCTAAATCTAAAGCTAACCCTGACTCTCATCCTAACATTAACCCTAACCCTAAGCGTAACCCTAACCCAAACCATAACCCTAATCCTTACTGTAAAGCTAACCCTAAACCAAATCCTAAACCTACCCCTAACCCTAACCCTAACCCTAATCCTAACCCTAACCCTACCCCATCCTTAACCCTAACCGTAACCCTAAACCTAATCCTAACATTAACCCTAACCCGATCCCTTACCCTAACCCCAATCCAAAACCTAACCCTAACCCTAACCCTAACCCTAATCCTAACCCTAACACTAACCCTAACCCAAACCCTAATCATAACCCTAACCCTATCCCAAACCCTAACCCTAACCCTAAACCTAACAAAAACAATAACCCTAACCCTAACCCTAACCCACACACTAACCCTATCCCAAAACCAAAGCCTACCCCTAAAACTAACCGTAACCCAAACCCAAATCCTAAACCTAACCCTAACCCTAAGCCTAACCCTAACCCTAACCCAAACCCTAACCCTAACCCTAACCCTAACCTAAACCCTAATCCTATCCGTAACCCTAACCGAAAAACAAACCCTAACCCTAATCCTAGCTATAACCCTAACACTAACCCAAATCCTAACCCTAACCCTAACCCAAACTCTAACCCTAAAACTAACCCTAACTCAAACTCAATCCCTATCCCTAACCCTGACCCTAAACCTAACCCTAACAATAACCCCAACCCAAACCGTTACCCTAACCCTCACCCTAACCCTAACACAAACCATAACACTAACCCTAACCCTCAACCTATCCGTAACCCTAAACCAAACCTTAACCATAACCCTAACCCTAACAGTAATCCTAACATTAACCCTAACCCTAACCCTAACCCTAAAACTATCCCTAACCCAAACCCTAACCCTAACGCTAAACCTAACCCAAACCCTAACCCTAACCCTGACTCTCATCCTAACATTAACCCTAACACTAAGCGTAACCCTAACCCAAACCCTAACCCTAATCCTACCTGTAAAGCCAACCCTAAAACAAATCCTAAACCTACCCAAACCCAAACCCAAACCCACTGGGGACTAGGTGGAGAGCCTGCAGCAGGAGGAACAGATCAATTTTATCATTGAGCTGCTTGACATGTGCATTACACAGCCACATCTCTGCCTCACGCTGGAGTTCCCAGGCTGAGAGGTTCTCAACCTCACCTTGGTCACCAATCGAAGAACACTTGGCCAATGCTGAGGCAGATATGCAGTGCATGCTTAAGATGCCACAGAAACCATTCTGCACAGTGATCTCAAGTTCTGCAACTGTAAGTGAAGTAAGCACTGTAAGTGCCATTCTGGGAGTGCAGGGGTAGAACGGTGTGCTAGGTGCCTAGGGTTGGTTCAGTGAAAAGACAGTCTCTGGTTAGCTGACATTAGGGTAGTTCATACTTACCCTGGCTTTGTTTTCATTGATATATTTTTTAAAGCCTGGGACGAGTTTTTTTTGGAAAAATTCTTGGAACTTCCTGGACCTACTTTGAGCTGGGGAGCTGTTTGGCCTTTAGATACCATAGAACTGATGAGAAGAAATGGTACTTTCATACAAGGCCTCTTTAGATCTCAGTCCCCTCCCTCAATTCATTTGCGTAGGACTTTACCGCCTAGAACTTATGCAGCTCACCAGAAACTGGTGACTCAGTGTGTAGCTTGGTGGCCTTCATCAAGCCCTCCTACCATCCCCTTCTGGATCCTTGGACCTGTTATCTGCTTTTGTTCCTCCTTTTCTTTTGGGGAATCCAGGGCTCATGCATTCTAAGCAATGCTCTTCTCTGGTCTTCCCCCAGTGTCCAGATTGCCTCATGTTGGATATGACTGTCATGTCCTTGGGCTTTTCCAGAAACATAATTTGTGATAGGTTTTTCGCCTCCTTCTTACACACAACAAACTACCCACATTAGATACTGTGCCATTTGGGATGACAAACAGTTGCACACACTTTGCACAGATACTCATCAACCAAAAGACATGACTACTGTGTATTACTCTGTTTATACATCACTCGGTTTTCCAGATGACAGCAGACAGTTGACATCAGAGCTAAACATAAACCACACTGACGTGAACTGTGTAGGAATGCTCAGATGGTCGATGACCTTTTGCCACTGTTTCCTGCTATTGCAGATCCCTACCCTTCCTAGAATCCACATACAAGACGAGTGTATTCAGTGACCTGCAAAACTGCATGCTCTTCATCCCTGGGAGATATGTTAGGATGGGAGCTCCTGGAAGGATGATAAAGTGTGCTTTCGGAAGATGTTCTCCTGCTCTCAAAATCTTTAGTATACAACTGTGGTTGAAACTTGTCAACAGTCTCTGCATTATGTTAAATCTCCCCTTCTACAGCAATGCGAGGCAAGTGGTCATTTTCAATGGTATGTTCTAAGCACTCGAACAGGCTTCATGAGTAACACTGGAATGATGTTCTTGTGTGTGCCTGTGTGTGTGTTTCTGTGTGTGTGTGTCTCTGTTTAGGCTCATATTTGCCTAAATGCAAAGATTAAACTTTTGGTTAGTGTTTTCAGGTTCTCATCCACTTTTTAATGAGACAAAGTTACTCACTGACTTATAACTCAGTGTTTTAGCATGGCTGGAAGCCCAGGGTTCTCTTGTGTCTGCCTCCCAGATGCTGGGATTCCAAGTCTGCTTCCTGAGGCCAGTCATTATCCTGGGTTCTAGAATTCAAACTCAGATCCACATGATTGAATTACAAGAAGTTTGCCCTCTAAGCTATCCATTCAATCCAATTTCATAATTGTGAGAGTGCTTATTTCTGTAAGTTCTTCATACTTGGTAGATGTCTATTTGTGCTTACTACATCATGTTTGCGTTCCTTGAGAGTCTTGTGTAGTGTGCCACCTTTGAACAAGTAGCTTGTGCTTTTAATACTCTTTTCTTGAGTTCTTGAGCTGACTACACTCCGAAATGGATTGTGACATGGAAGTGTAAGCCAAATAATGCTTTGCTGTCAGATAGGTATACCAGGATAGGTTGGAATCTAGCGGAATTTCTTCAGAGTTGAGAGGTTGCTGAAGCCAGGCATACCCAGCCAGTTGGGTGGGTGTGGTGGAATGGGCATACTGATGGAACTGTCCACATGGACAGGGGGCAGGAGAGTACTTAGCAGTGCAAGCACTGCTACGTAAGGAAGAGGCTATGTCAGAGGATCCCAGGAAGTGACCTCACCTCTATGACATCAGATGAAAGAGAACTCAGAATCTTGTAGTTACCTAGTAACTACAGGTCTGTAGCAATCTGAACTGACTCACTTGTCTGCATACAATGACCAGAGCAGGATATGTTAATCCTCGTTCTCTTCTTCTGGAGACTGAGGACCAGAAACACCAGGAATAGGTGCCTTGGCCACTTCTGGAGACACTGAGTGCTCGCTGTAGCCCAGAGCATCTGGCGGTTTATGCACTGGGTCACACAGGAGACAATGATGAGTGCCTTTCAGTTAAACTTTGTAATCCCCTGGTCCACCCATGTTCGTCTTTTGTGTGTGTGTGTCTGTGTATGTATGCGTGTGAGTGTGTGTGTGTGTTAGAGAGAGCGAGAAACAGAGAGAAAAAGTGAGTGAGACAGGGAGATAGATAGAGAATATTGAGGAAATTACCATTTTTCACCTTAGTGTATGGCAACATATGATTGAGAAATGTGACAGAGTTTACAAGTTTGAAACTTCCTTCCTCTCTCCTTCCTAAGGATGACCAGAAATTATCCCGTATACTTACTGAGCTGTGCAGGTTAATCTACAGAATGCAGACAAAGTGAAGAAGTTGTTGAGCTATCTGTCAAGAGATGCCCAGAATGGGAACTATCTGTTTGTCTCTACATTCTTAAAATCTGCAAGTCACACCGCTTCCTGTCAGGGTCTGGACTCCGTAATGAAAAGGTGGGTGACAATGTCGAAGCAGAGGGGAGGTCAGGACTCCTATTCAGGTCTTAGGAAGGCTCTGCTTTTCCCTGAGACAATGTTTGTCCTGGGCTTCAAACAGCCTGGACAGCCAGAGAGTACTCAAATTGATGGCACTCACTTCCTCTAAGGTGGGCTTTATCAAGTTCTAGACTAGGCATACCTTGCAGGACAGTTTTTGTCAGTTTGTAAGGGGGTTTTACCATCCATCTAGGCCACAGTGCACAATTGTAAGAAGCCCAATGAGACTCCAGTAATCTCTGTGCCAAGCAAGAAATCTGTGAGGGAGAAGTTTGTGTTGAAGTAATTACATGAGGAGCCCTGAATAATCTGTGGCAACAGGCTCCTTGTCAGGTCTCAGAGAGCAGTTCATAGTGGACCCTGCCATCCAGAAAACAGCTTCTGTTCTTAATGATGTCCCTCTAGCTCTCCTGCCAGGTAGGCTGTATAGAAGTGCAAGCTGTGGGGACAGAGAAGAGAAGCAGAGGGGTGGAGAGGGGACTAAGCACAGGTAGTAGGCATGACATTCTACTCCCTTACTTGCTGTCACTGTGCAAGCCAAGTCCTGCATAGGAACATGGAAAGACAATGTGTGCCACATGTCGTCCTGCAGCTGCATTGACCCTCCTGGTACCTTGAGGTGGAATTCCAGCGCTCTGACATCAAGGAAAGGATAGTTGCAAGTGCATGACATCACTTGGTAGAGTGAGGATGTGGGAATGAAGGCCACACGGTTCCAAATTAGGACGCTGGGACTACGTGGAGAGACTGCGGCAGGAGGAACAGATCAATTTTGTCATTTGACACCCAACATCCTAACCCCTAACCCCTAACACTAAGCCTAACCCTCAACCAAACCCTAACCCTAACCCTAAACCTAAACGTAAACCAAACCCTAACCCTAACCCTAACCCTTAATCTAACAGAAACCAAATCCTAACCCTAAACCTAAACCTAATCCAAACCCAAACCCTAACCCTAACCCTAACCCTAAACCTAACCCTAACCAAACCCTAACCCTAACCCTAACCCGAAACCAAACGATACCCTAAAACTAACCCTAAACCTAACCCGAAACCTAAACCAAAACCTAACCCTAACCCTACAATAAACCCTAACACTCATCCTAACACCTAACCCTAACCCTAACCCAATCCCAAACCCTAACACTAACACTAAACCTAAAACTAACTCTAAACCTACACCAAACCCTAACCCTAACCCTTACCCTAACCCTAACCGAAACCCTAAGCCTAACACTAAACCTAACCCAAACCGTAAGCCAACCCCAAACCCTAACAGTAACACTAACCCTAACCCTAACTCTTACCCTAACCCAAACCCAAACCCTAACACTAACCATAACTCTAAACCTAACCCTAACCCTAACCCTAACCCTAACCCTAAACATAACCAAACCCAAACCCTAATCCTAACCCTACCCTAACCCTAAGTCAAACCGTAAACCTAAACCTAACCCTAACCCTGATCCTAAAACTAACACTAAACCTAACCCTAACGCAAAACCGAACCTTAAACCTAACCGTAACCCTAACCGAAACGCTAACCGCAATTCTAATTCTAAACCTAGCCCTAATTGTAAACCTAACCCTAAACCAAATCCTAAACCTAACCCACACCCTAACCCTAATCCTAACACTAACCCAAACCCAAAGCCTAACCCTAACCCTAACCCTAACCTTAACAGTAACACAAAACCGAACCCTAAACCTAAACCTACCCCAAACCCTAATCCTAACCCTAACCCTAACCCAAACCCTAACCCTAACCCAAACCCTAAGCCTAACCGTAATTCTAACCATAACCCTAATCCTAACCCAAACCCAAACCCTAACACTAACACTAAACCTAAAACTAACTCTAAACCTACACCAAACCCTAATCCTAACCCTTACCCTAACCCTAACTGAAACCCTAAGCCTAACACTAAACCTAACCCAAACCCTAAGCCAACCCCAAACCCTAACAGTAACACTAACCCTAACCCTAACTCTTACCCTAACCCAAACCCAAAAACTAACACTAACTCTAACTCTAAACCTAACTCTAACCCTAACCCTAACCCTAACCCTAAACATAACCAAACCCAAACCCTAATCCTAACCCTACCCTAACCCTAAGTCAAACCGTAAACCTAAACCTAACCCTAACCCTGATCCTAAACCTAACCCTAACCCTAACCCTAACCCTAAAACAGACCCTAACCCTAACCCTAAGCCTAACCGTAAACCTAACCCAATCCAAAACCTAACACTAACCCTAAACCTAACGATAACGCAAACCGAAAGCCTAACCCTAACCCTAACATAACCCTAACCCTAAACATAACGCTAAACCTAAACCTAACCATAACCCTAACCCAAACCAAAACCCTTACCCTAACCCTAACTCAAACCCTAAACTTACCCTAACCCTAACCCTAAACCTAACCCTAACCAAACCTAAACCCTAATCCTAACCCTAACCCTAACTCTAACCCAAAACCTAACCCTAAACCTAACCGTAATACTAAACCTAACCCTAAAACTAAACCTAACCCTAACCCAAAATCGTAACCCTAAACCTAACCCTAACCCTAACCCAAACCCTAACCCTAACCCTAACCCTAAGCCTAACCCAAACCCTAACCCTAACCCTAACCCAAACCCTAACCCTAAACCTAATCCTAACATTAACCCTAACCCTAGCCTTAGCCGAAACCCTAACCCTAATTCTAACCATAACCCTAACCCTAAAACTAACACTAAACCTAACCCTAACGCAAAACCAAACCTTAAACCTAACCGTAATCCTAACCGAAACGCTAACCGTAATCCTAATTCTAAACCTAGCCCTAATTGTAAA
>JAJHUQ010000041.1:1260000-1290000 GCA_035773235.1 Eospalax fontanierii | reverse complement strand
ACCCTAACCATAACCCTAACCCTAAGCCAAACCTAAACCGTAATCCTAAGCCTAAAACTAACCCTAACCCTAACCCAAACCCTAAACCTAACCATAAACCTAACCCTAAACCAAACCATTACCCTAACCCTAACCCTAACCCTAACCCTAATACTAACATTAACCCTAACCCTAACCCTAACCGAAACCCTAACCCTAATCCTAACTATAACCCTAACCCTAATCCAAATACTAAGCCTAACCCTAAACCTAACCCAAACTCTAACCCTAACCCTAACCCTAATCCTAAAACTAATACTAAATCTAACACTAACCCTAACCCTAACCCAAACCCAATCCTAACCCTAAACCTAACCCCTAACACTAACCCTAACCAAAAACATAACAGTAACCCTAATCCATTTCCTAACACTAACCCTAACCCTAACCCTAAACCTAAACCTAACCCAAACCCAAACCCACACCCTAACACTAACACTAACACTAACCCTAACCCTAACCCTTACCATTACCCCAAACCAAACCCTAACCCTAACCCTAACCCTAAACCTAACCCTAACCCAAACCCTAACACTAATCCTAAACCTAACCCTAACCCTAACCCTAAACCGAACCCAAAGAATAACCATAAATAAAATCCTAACCCTAAACCTAACACAAACCCTAAACCTAACCCTAACCCTAAATCTAACCCTAACAATAACACAAAACCTAACCATAACCCTAACCCTAACCCTAACTCTAACATTAACCCATAACCAAACCCTAACACTAACACTAACCCTAACCCTAACCCTTACCCTAACCCAAACCCAAAACCTAACCCTAACCCTAAACCTAAATCTAACACTAAACCTAACCCTAACCCTGACCCTAACCATAACCCTAAACCTAAACCTAAACCTAACCCAAACCCTAACCATAACCCTAACCATAACCCAAATGAAACCATAACTCTAAACCTAAACCTAAACCAAACCCAAACCCTAAACCTAACCCTAAACCTAACCCTAACCGAAACCCAAACCCTAACCCTAACCCTAAACCTAAACCTAACCCAAACCCTAACCCTAACTCTAACCCTAACCCAAATGAAACCCTAACCCTAAACCTAAACCTAACCCAAACCCAAACCCTAACCCTAACCCTAACCCTAACCCTAAACCTAACCCTAACCCAAAACCTAACCCTAACGCTAAAACAAACCCTAACAGTACTCCTACCCCTACCCCTAACCCTAACCCAAACCCAAACTCTAACACTAACACTAACCCTAACCCTAAAACTTAACCTAAACCAAACACAAACCCTAACCATAACCCTAAACCTAAACTTTACCCTAACCCTAACGCTAACCCTAACCCAAAACCAAACCCTAACCCTAACCCTAACCCTAAAACTATCCCTAACCCAAACCCTAAACCTAACGCTAAACCTAACCCAAACCCTAACCCTAACCCTGACTCTCATCCTAACATTAACTCTAACACTAAGCGTAACCTTAACCCAAACCCTAACCCTAATCCTACCTGTAAAGCCAACCCTAAAACAAACCTAAACCTAACCCGAAACCTAACCCTAACCCTAACCCTAACCCTAACCCATCCTTAACCCTAACACTAACCCTAATCCTAATCCTAACATTAACCCTAACCCTAACACTAACACTAAACCTAAACCGAACTCAAACCCAAACCCTAACCCTAACCCTAAACCTAACCCAAACCCAAAGCCTAACCCTAACCCTAACCCTAAACCTAACCCAAACCCAAAGCCTAAACCTAACACTAAACCTATCCCTAACACAAACCCTAAACCTAACCCAAACCCAAAGCCTAACCTTAACCCTAACCTAACCCTTACCCTAACCCTAACCCTAATCCTAACATTAACCCAAACCCTAACATTAACCCTAACCCAAACCCTAATACTAATACTAAGTATAACGCTAACCCTAAACCAAATCCTAACCTAAACCCTAACCCTAACCCAAATCCTAACCCTAACCCTAACCTTAACCATAATCCTAAACCTAACCCTAAACCTAAACCAAAACCTAACCCTAACACTAATAATAACATTAACCCTAACCCTAACCGTAACCTTCACCCTAACCCTAACCATAACCCAAACTCTAAACTTAACCGTAATCCTAGCCCTAACCCAAACCTTAACCCTAACCATAACCCTAACCCTAACACAAACCCTAACCATAACCCTAACGCTAACTCTAAATCTAACCTTAACCCATACCCAAACCCTAACAGTAACACTAACCCTAACCCTAACTCTTACCCTAATCCAAACCCAAACCCTAACACTAACCCTAACTCTAAACCTAACCCTAAGCTAACCCTAACCCTAACCCTAAACCTAACCAAACCCAAACCCTAATCCTAACCCTACCCTAACCCTAACTCAAACCGTAAACTTAACCCTAACCCTAACCCTGATCCTAAACATAACCCTAAACCTAACCCTAACCCTAAACCAGAACCTAACCCTCACCCTAAGCCTAACCCTAAACCTAACCCAATCCAAAACCTAACACTAACCCTAAACCTAACGATAACGCAAACCAAAAGCCTAACCCTAACCCTAACCTAAACCCTAACCCTAAACATAACGCTAAAACTAAACCTAACCACAAACCTAACCCAAACCAAAACCCAAACACTAACCAAAAACCTAAACATAACGAAAAACCAAACCCTAGCCCTAACCCTTACCCTAACCCTAACCCTAACCCAAACCCTAAACTTACCCTAACCCTAACCCTAAACCTAACCCTAACCAAATCTAAACCCTAATCCTAACCCTAACCCTAACTCTAACCCAAAACCTAACTCTAACCCTAACCGTAATACTAAACCTAACCCTAAAACTAACCCTAACCCTAACCCAAAACTGTAACCCTAACCCTAACCCTAACCCTAACCCTAACCCAAACCCTAACCCTAACCCTAAGCCTAACCCAAACCCTAACCCTAACCCTAACCCTAACCCAAACCCTAACCCTAACCCTAAGCCTAACCCAAACCCTAACCCTAACCCTAACCCAAACCCTAACCCTAAACCTAATCCTAACATTAACCCTAACCCTAACCTTAACCGAAACCCTAACCCTAAATCTAACTATAACCCTAACCCTAAAGCAAATACTAAGCCTAACCCTAAGCCTAACCCAAACACTAACCATAACCCTAACCCTACAACTAACACTAAACCTAACCCTAACGCAAAACCAAACCTTAAACCTAACCGTAATCCTAACAGAAATGCTAACCGTAATCCTAATTCTAAACCTAGCCCTAATTGTAAACCTAACCCTAAACCAAACCCTAAACCTAACCTACACCCTAACCCTAATCCTAACCCTAAACCAAACCCAAAGCCTAACCCTAACCCTAACCCTAACCCTAACCCTAACCCTAACACAAAACCTAACCCTAAACCTAAACCTACCACAAACCCTAATCCTAACCCTAACCCTAACCCAAATCCTAACCCTAACCCAAACCCTAAGATTCACCGTAATTCTAACCATAACCCTAACCCTAATCCAAACCGCAACCCTAACCCTAACCCTAACCCTAACCCTAATCCTAATATTAACCCTCAACCTAACCCTAAACCTAACCCAAATCCTAAACCTAATCCTAAATATAACCCTAATCCTAAACCAAAACCTATCCCTAAACCTAACCCTAACCCTAACCCTAAAGCTAACCCTAACCTAATCCTAATCCTAACATTAACCCAAACCCTAACATTAACCCTAACCCAAACCCTAACACTAATCCTAAGTATAACGCTAACAATAAACCAAACCATAACCATAACCCTAACACTACACCTAACTCTAATCCTAACCCTAACCCTACCCCTAATCCTAACCCTAACCCTAACACTAACCCAAACCCTAACCCTAACCCTAACCTGAAACCGAACCCTAATCCTAACATTAACCCTAACCCTAACCCTAAACTTAACCCTAACCCTAACCATAACCAAAACCGTAACCTTAACCCTAACCCTAACCCAAACCCTAACCCTAACCCTAACCCTAACCCTCACCCAAACCCTAACCCTAACCCTAACTCTAACCCTAACCCTAACCCAAACCCAACCCCTATCCCTAACCCTGACACTAACGCTAACCCTAACCCTAACCCAACCCTTACCCTAACCTTAACCCTAACCCAAACCCAAACCCTAAACCTAAACCTAACAAAAACCCTAACCCTAAACCTAACCCTAACCCTAACCCAAAACCAAACCCTAACCCTAAACCTAACCCTAACCCTAACCCAAACCCTAACCATAACCATAACCCTAACCCTAACCCAAATGCTAACCATAAACCTAACCCTAACGAAAACCCAAACCCTAACCCTAACCCTAACCCTAACCCTAACCCTAAACCCAAACCTAACCCTAATGCTAAAACAAACCCTAACACTAATCCTAACCCTACCCCTTACCCTATCCCAAACACAAACTCTAACACTAACACTAACCCTAACCCTAACACTTAACCTAACCCAAACACAAACCCTAAATCTAACCCTAACCCTAAAGCTATCCCTAACCCAAACCCTAACCCTAACGCTAAACCTAACCCAAACCGTAACCCTAAATCTAAAGCTAACCCTGACTCTCATCCTAACATTAATCCTAACCCTAAGCGTAACCCTAACCCAAACCATAACCCTAATGCTAACTATAAAGCTAACCCTAAACCAAATCCTAAACCTAACCCTAACCCTAACCCTAACCCTAATCCTAACCCTAACCCTAACCCATCCTTAACCCTAACCCTAACCCTAACCCTAATCCTAACATTAACCCTAACCCTATCCCTTACCCTAACCCCATTCCAAAACCTAACCGTAACCCTAACTCAAATCCTAATCATAACCCTAACCCTATCCCAACCCCTAACCCTAACCCTAAACCTAATAAAAACAATAACCCTACCCCTAACCCTAAACCAAACACTAACCCTAACCCAAAACCAAAGCCTAACCCTAAAACTAACCCTAACCCAAACCCAAACCCAAACCCTAAACCTAACCCTAACCCTAAGCCTAACCCTAACCCTAACCCAAACCCTAACCCTAACCCTAACCCTAACCTAAACCCTAAACCTATCCGTAACCCTAACCGTAAAACAAACCCTAACCCTAATCCTAGCTATAACCCTAACACTAACCCAAATCCTAACCCTAACCCTAACCCAAACTCTAACCCTAAAACTAACCCTAACTCAAACTCAATCCCTATCCCTAACCCTGACCGTAAACCTAACCCTAACAATAACCCCAACCCAAACCGTTACCCTAACCCCCACCCTAACCCTAAAAGAAACCGTAACACTAACCCTAACCCTCAACATATCCGTAACCCTAAACCAAACATTAACCATAACCCTAACCCTAACAGTAATCCTAACATTAACCCTAACCCTAACCCTAACCCTAACCCTAACCCTAACCCTAACCCTATTCCAAACCCTAACCCTAATCCTTACTATAAACCTAACACTAACCCAAAACCTAAACCTTACCCTTACCATAACCCAAACCCTAACCCTAACCCTAAACCTAACCCAAACCGTTACCCTAACCCTAACCCTAACCCTCACCCTATCCCTAACCCTAATCCAAACCTTAACGATAAACCTAACCCTAAACCTAATCCTAACATTAACCCTAACTTTAACCCTATCCCGAACAATAACCCTAATCCTAACTATGACCCTCACCCTAAACCTAACCCAAACCTTAACCCTAACCCTAACCCTGACCCTAACCCTAATACTAAATCTAACACTAAACCTAACCCTAAACCAAATCCTAACCCTAACCCTAACCATAACCATAACCCTAACTATAATCCTAACCCTAACCCTAACCCTAACCTTAACCCTAACCCTAACCCTGACCCTAACCCTAACACTAAATCTAACACTATACCTAACCCTAACTCAAACCCAAACCCTAAACCTAACCCTAACCCTTACCTTAAACCAAAACCAAATCCTAACCCTAACCCTAACCCTAACCCTAATCCTAAACCTAACACTAAACCTAACGCTAGCCCAAACCGATACCCTAACCCTAACCCTAACCCTAACCATAACCGAAACGCTAACCCTAACCCAAACCCAAACCCTAACCCTAACCCTAACACTAACCGAAAAGCTAACCTTAACCCTAATCCTAACCCTAAACCTAACCCAATCCAAACCCTAACCCTAACCCTAAACCGTAACCCTAACCCTAACACTAGACCTAAAACTAACCCTAAACCTAACCCAAACCCAAACCCTAACCCTAACCCTAAATCTAACCCTAACCCAAAACCTAACCTTAACCCTAACCCTAACCCTGAACCTAACCCTTACCCTAACCGAATCCCTAACCCTAACCCTAACCCAAACGAAACCCTAACCCTAACCCTAAACCTAACCCAAACCCAAACCCAAACCCACTGGGGACTAGGTGGAGAGCCTGCAGCAGGAGGAACAGATCAATTTTATCATTGAGCTGCTTGACATGTGCATTACACAGCCACATCTCTGCCTCACGCTGGAGTTCCCAGGCTGAGAAGTTCTCAACCTCTCCTTGGTCACCAATCGAAGAACACTTGGCCAATGCTGAGGCAGATATGCAGTGCATGCTTAAGATGCCACAGAAAACATTCTGCACAGTGATCTCAAGTTCTGCAACTGTAAGTGAAGTAAGCACTGTAAGTGCCATTCTGGGAGTGCAGGGGTAGAACGGTGTGCTAGGTGCCTAGGGTTGGTTCAGTGAAAAGACAGTCTCTGGTTAGCTGACATTAGGGTAGTTCATACTTACCCTGGCTTTGTTTTCATTGATATATTTTTTAAAGCCTGGGACGAGTTTTTTTTGGAAAAATTCTTGGAACTTCCTGGACCTACTTTGAGCTGGGGAGCTGTTTGGCCTTTAGATACCATAGAACTGATGAGAAGAAATGGTACTTTCATACAAGGCCTCTTTAGATCTCAGTCCCCTCCCTCAATTCATTTGCGTAGGACTTTACCGCCTAGAACTTATGCAGCTCACCAGAAACTGGTGACTCAGTGTGTAGCTTGGTGGCCTTCATCAAGCCCTCCTACCATCCCCTTCTGGATCCTTGGACCTGTTATCTGCTTTTGTTCCTCCTTTTCTTTTGGGGAATCCAGGGCTCATGCATTCTAAGCAATGCTCTTCTCTGGTCTTCCCCCAGTGTCCAGATTGCCTCATGTTGGATATGACTGTCATGTCCTTGGGCTTTTCCAGAAACATAATTTGTGATAGGTTTTTCGCCTCCTTCTTACACACAACAAACTACCCACATTAGATACTGTGCCACTTGGGATGACAAACAGTTGCACACACTTTGCACAGATACTCATCAACCAAAAGACATGACTACTGTGTATTACTCTGTTTATACATCACTCGGTTTTCCAGATGACAGCAGACAGTTGACATCAGAGCTAAACATAAACCACACTGACGTGAACTGTGTAGGAATGCTCAGATGGTCGATGACCTTTTGCCACTGTTTCCTGCTATTGCAGATCCCTACCCTTCCTAGAATCCACATACAAGACGAGTGTATTCAGTGACCTGCAAAACTGCATGCTCTTCATCCCTGGGAGATATGTTAGGATGGGAGCTCCTGGAAGGATGATAAAGTGTGCTTTCGGAAGATGTTCTCCTGCTCTCAAAATCTTTAGTATACAACTGTGGTTGAAACTTGTCAACAGTCTCTGCATTATGTTAAATCTCCCCTTCTACAGCAATGCGAGGCAAGTGGTCATTTTCAATGGTATGTTCTAAGCACTCGAACAGGCTTCATGAGTAACACTGGAATGATGTTCTTGTGTGTGCCTGTGTGTGTGTTTCTGTGTGTGTGTGTCTCTGTTTAGGTTCATATTTGCCTAAATGCAAAGATTAAACTTTTGGTTAGTGTTTTCAGGTTCTCATCCACTTTTTAATGAGACAAAGTTACTCACTGACTTATAACTCAGTGTTTTAGCATGGCTGGAAGCCCAGGGTTCTCTTGTGTCTGCCTCCCAGATGCTGGGATTCCAAGTCTGCTTCCTGAGGCCAGTCATTATCCTGGGTTCTAGAATTCAAACTCAGATCCACATGATTGAATTACAAGAAGTTTGCCCTCTAAGCTATCCATTCAATCCAATTTCATAATTGTGAGAGTGCTTATTTCTGTAAGTTCTTCATACTTGGTAGATGTCTATTTGTGCTTACTACATCATGTTTGTGTTCTTTGAGAGTCTTGTGTAGTGTGCCACCTTTGAACAAGTAGCTTGTGCTTTTAATACTCTTTTCTTGAGTTCTTGAGCTGACTACACTCCGAAATGGATTGTGACATGGAAGTGTAAGCCAAATAATGCTTTGCTGTCAGATAGGTATAGCAGGATAGGTTGGAATCTAGCGGAATTTCTTCAGAGTTGAGAGGTTGCTGAAGCCAGGCATACCCAGCCAGTTGGGTGGGTGTGGTGGAATGGGCATACTGATGGAACTGTCCACATGGACAGGGGGCAGGAGAGTACTTAGCAGTGCAAGCACTGCTACGTAAGGAAGAGGCTATGTCAGAGGATCCCAGGAAGTGACCTCACCTCTATGACATCAGATGAAAGAGAACTCAGAATCTTGTAGTTACCTAGTAACTACAGGTCTGTAGCAATCTGAACTGACTCACTTGTCTGCATACAATGACCAGAGCAGGATATGTTAATCCTCGTTCTCTTCTTCTGGAGACTGAGGACCAGAAACACCAGGAATAGGTGCCTTGGCCACTTCTGGAGACACTGAGTGCTCGCTGTAGCCCGGAGCATCTGGCGGTTTATGCACTGGGTCACACAGGAGACAATGATGAGTGCCTTTCAGTTAAACTTTGTAATCCCTTGGTCCACCCATGTTCGTCTTTTGTGTGTGTGTGTCTGTGTATGTATGCGTGTGAGTGTGTGTGTGTGTTAGAGAGAGCGAGAAACAGAGAGAAAAAGTGAGTGAGACAGGGAGATAGAGAGAGAATATTGAGGAAATTACCATTTTTCACCTTAGTGTATGGCAACATATGATTGAGAAATCTGACAGAGTTTACAAGTTTGAAACTTCCTTCCTCTCTCCTTCCTAAGGATGACCAGAAAATATCCCGTATACTTACTGAGCTGTGCAGGTTAATCTACAGAATGCAGACAAAGTGAAGAAGTTGTTGAGCTATCTGTCAAGAGATGCCCAGAATGGGAACTATCTGTTTGTCTCTACATTCTTAAAATCTGCAAGTCACACCGCTTCCTGTCAGGGTCTGGACTCCGTAATGAAAAGGTGGGTGACAATGTCGAAGCAGAGGGGAGGTCAGGACTCCTATTCAGGTCTTAGGAAGGCTCTGCTTTTCCCTGAGACAATGTTTGTCCTGGGCTTCAAACAGCCTGGACAGCCAGAGAGTACTCAAATTGATGGCACTCACTTCCTCTAAGGTGGGCTTTATCAAGTTCTAGACTAGGCATACCTTGCAGGACAGTTTTTGTCAGTTTGTAAGGGGGTTTTACCATCCATCTAGGCCACAGTGCACAATTGTAAGAAGCCCAATGAGACTCCAGTAATCTCTGTGCCAAGCAAGAAATCTGTGAGGGAGAAGTTTGTGTTGAAGTAATTACATGAGGAGCCCTGAATAATCTGTGGCAACAGGCTCCTTGTCAGGTCTCAGAGAGCAGTTCATAGTGGACCCTGCCATCCAGACTACAGCTTCTGTTCTTAATGATGTCCCTCTAGCTCTCCTGCCAGGTAGGCTGTATAGAAGTGCAAGCTGTGGGGACAGAGAAGAGAAGCAGAGGGGTGGAGAGGGGACTAAGCACAGGTAGTAGGCATGACATTCTACTCCCTTACTTGCTGTCACTGTGCAAGCCAAGTCCTGCATAGGAACATGGAAAGACAATGTGTGCCACATGTCGTCCTGCAGCTGCATTGACCCTCCTGGTACCTTGAGGTGGAATTCCAGCGCTCTGACCTCAAGGAAAGGATAGTTGCAAGTGCATGACATCACTTGGTAGAGTGAGGATGTGGGAATGAAGGCCACACGGTTCCAAATTAGGACGCTGGGGACTACGTGGAGAGACTGCGGCAGGAGGAACAGATCAATTTTGTCATTTGACACCCAACATCCTAACCCCTAACCCCTAACACTAAGCCTAACCCTCAACCAAACCCTAACCCTAACCATAACCCAAACCCTAACCCTAATTCTAACTGTAAAGCTAACCCTAAACCAAATCCTAAACCTATCCCTAACCCTAACCCTAACCCTAATTCTAACCCTAACCCTGACCCTAACCCATCCTTAACCCTAACCGTAACCCTAAGCCTCATCCTAACATTAACCCTAAACCTAAACCAAACCCAAACCCTAACCCTAACCCTAAACCTAACCCAACCCCAAAGCCTAACCCTAACCCTAACCCTAAACCGAACCCAAACCCAAAGCCTAAACCTAACCCTAAACCTAACTCTAACACAAACCCTAACCCTAACCCAAACCAAAAGCCTAACCTTAACCCTAACCCTAACCCTAAGCCTAACCCTAACCCTAACCCTAACCCTGACTCTCATCCTAACATTAACCCTAACACTAAGCGTAACCCTAACCCAAACCATAACCCTAATCCTACCTGTAAAGCTAACCCTAAAACAAATCCTAAACCTAACCCTAAACCTAACCCTAACTCTAATCCTAACCCTAACCCTAACCCATTCTTAACGCTAACCCTAACCCTAATCCTAATCCTAACATTAACCCTAACCCGAACCTTAAGCCTAACCCTAAACCTAACACAAACACAAACCCTAACCCTAACACTAAACCTAACCCAAATACAAAGCCTAACCCTAACCCTAACCCTAAACCTAACCCAAACACAAAGCCTAAACCTAACCCTAAACCTAACCCTAACACAAACCCTAACCCTAACACAAACCCAGAGCCTAACCTTAACCCTAACCCTAACCCTAACCCTAACCCTAAACCTAACCCTAACACAAATGAAACCCTAACCCTAAACCTAAACCTAACCCAAACCCAAACCCTAACCCTAACCCTAACCCTAACCCTAACCCTAACCCTAAACCCAAACCTAACCCTAATGCTAAAACAAACCCTAACACTAATCCTAACCCTACCCCTTACCCTAGCCCAAACACAAACTCTAACACTAACACTAACCCTAACCCTAACCCTTAACCTAACCCAAAAACAAACCCTAAATCTAACCCTAACCCTAAACCTATAAAAACCCAAACCCTAACCCTAACGCTAAACCTAACCCAAACCGTAACCCTAAATCTAAAGCTAACCCTGACTCTCATCCTAACATTAACCCTAACCCTAAGCGTAACCCTAACACAAACCATAACCCTAATCCTAACTGTAAAGCTAACCCTAAACCAAATCCTAAACCTAACCCTAACCCTAACCATAACCCTAATCCTAACCCTAACCCTAACCCATCCTTAACCCTAACCCTAACCCTAAACCTAATCCTAACATTAACCCTAACCCGATCCCTTACCCTAACCGCAATCCAAAGCGTAAACCTAACGCTAACCCTAACCCTAATCCTAACCCTAACACTAACCCTAACCCAAACCCTAATCATAACCCTAACCCTATCCCAAACGGTAACCCTAACCCTAAGCCTAACAAATACAATAACCCTAACCCTAACCCTAAACGAAACACTAACCCTAACCCAAAACCAAAGCCTAACCCTAAAACTAACCGTAACCCAAACCCAAACCCTAAACCTAACCCTAACCCTAAGCCTAACCCTAACCCTAACCCAAACCCTAACCCTAACCCTAACCCTAACCTAAACCCTAATCCTATCCGTAACCCTAACCGTAAAACAAACCCTAACCCTAATCCTAGCTATAACCCTAACACTAACCCAAATCCTAACCCTAACCCTAACCCAAACTCTAACCCTAAAACTAACCCTAACTCAAACTCAATCCCTATCCCTAACCCTGAACCTAAACCTAACCCTAACAATAACCCCAACCCAAACCGTTACCCTAACCCTCAACCTAACCCTAACACAAACCATAACACTAACCCTAACCCTCAACCTATCCGTAACCCTAAACAAAACATTAACCATAACCCTAACCCTAACAGTAATCCTAACATTAACCCTAACCCTAACCCTTACCCTAAAACTATGCCTAACCCAAACCCTAACCCTAACGCTAAACCTAACCCAAACCCTAACCCTAACCCTGACTCTCATCCTAACATTAACCCTAACACTAAGCGTAACCCTAACCCAAACCCTAACCCTAATCCTACCTGTAAAGCCAACACTAAAACAAATCCTAAACCTACCCAAACCCAAACCCAAACCCACTGGGGACTAGGTGGAGAGCCTGCAGCAGGAGGAACAGATCAATTTTATCATTGATCTGCTTGACATGTGCATTACACAGCCACATCTCTGCCTCACGCTGGAGTTCCCAGGCTGAGAGGTTCTCAACCTCACCTTGGTCACCAATCGAAGAACACTTGGCCAATGCTGAGGCAGATATGCAGTGCATGCTTAAGATGCCACAGAAACCATTCTGCACAGTGATCTCAAGTTCTGCAACTGTAAGTGAAGTAAGCACTGTAAGTGCCATTCTGGGAGTGCAGGGGTAGAACGGTGTGCTAGGTGCCTAGGGTTGGTTCAGTGAAAAGACAGTCTCTGGTTAGCTGACATTAGGGTAGTTCATACTTACCCTGGCTTTGTTTTCATTGATATATTTTTTAAAGCCTGGGACGAGTTTTTTTTGGAAAAATTCTTGGAACTTCCTGGACCTACTTTGAGCTGGGGAGATGTTTGGCCTTTAGATACCATAGAACTGATGAGAAGAAATGGTACTTTCATACAAGGCCTCTTTAGATCTCAGTCCCCTCCCTCAATTCATTTGCGTAGGACTTTACCGCCTAGAACTTATGCAGCTCACCAGAAACTGGTGACTCAGTGTGTAGCTTGGTGGCCTTCATCAAGCCCTCCTACCATCCCCTTCTGGATCCTTGGACCTGTTATCTGCTTTTGTTCCTCCTTTTCTTTTGGGGAATCCAGGGCTCATGCATTCTAAGCAATGCTCTTCTCTGGTCTTCCCCCAGTGTCCAGATTGCCTCATGTTGGATATGACTGTCATGTCCTTGGGCTTTTCCAGAAACATAATTTGTGATAGGTTTTTCGCCTCCTTCTGACACACAACAAACTACCCACATTAGATACTGTGCCACTTGGGATGACAAACAGTTGCACACACTTTGCACAGATACTCATCAACCAAAAGACATGACTACTGTGTATTACTCTGTTTATACATCACTCGGTTTTCCAGATGACAGCAGACAGTTGACATCAGAGCTAAACATAAACCACACTGACGTGAACTGTGTAGGAATGCTCAGATGGTCGATGACCTTTTGCCACTGTTTCCTGCTATTGCAGATCCCTACCCTTCCTAGAATCCACATACAAGACGAGTGTATTCAGTGACCTGCAAAACTGCATGCTCTTCATCCCTGGGAGATATGTTAGGATGGGAGCTCCTGGAAGGATGATAAAGTGTGCTTTCGGAAGATGTTCTCCTGCTCTCAAAATCTTTAGTATACAACTGTGGTTGAAACTTGTCAACAGTCTCTGCATTATGTTAAATCTCCCCTTCTACAGCAATGCGAGGCAAGTGGTCATTTTCAATGGTATGTTCTAAGCACTCGAACAGGCTACATGAGTAACACTGGAATGATGTTCTTGTGTGTGCCTGTGTGTGTGTTTCTGTGTGTGTGTGTCTCTGTTTAGGCTCATATTTGCCTAAATGCAAAGATTAAACTTTTGGTTAGTGTTTTCAGGTTCTCATCCACTTTTTAATGAGACAAAGTTACTCACTGACTTATAACTCAGTGTTTTAGCATGGCTGGAAGCCCAGGGTTCTCTTGTGTCTGCCTCCCAGATGCTGAGATTCCAAGTCTGCTTCCTGAGGCCAGTCATTATCCTGGGTTCTAGAATTCAAACTCAGATCCACATGATTGAATTACAAGAAGTTTGCCCTCTAAGCTATCCATTCAATCCAATTTCATAATTGTGAGAGTGCTTATTTCTGTAAGTTCTTCATACTTGGTAGATGTCTATTTGTGCTTACTACATCATGTTTGCGTTCCTTGAGAGTCTTGTGTAGTGTGCCACCTTTGAACAAGTAGCTTGTGCTTTTAATACTCTTTTCTTGAGTTCTTGAGCTGACTACACTCCGAAATGGATTGTGACATGGAAGTGTAAGCCAAATAATGCTTTGCTGTCAGATAGGTATAGCAGGATAGGTTGGAATCTAGCGGAATTTCTTCAGAGTTGAGAGGTTGCTGAAGCCAGGCATACCCAGCCAGTTGGGTGGGTGTGGTGGAATGGGCATACTGATGGAACTGTCCACATGGACAGGGGGCAGGAGAGTACTTAGCAGTGCAAGCACTGCTATGTAAGGAAGAGGCTATGTCAGAGGATCCCAGGAAGTGACCTCACCTCTATGACATCAGATGAAAGAGAACTCAGAATCTTGTAGTTACCTAGTAACTACAGGTCTGTAGCAATCTGAACTGACTCACTTGTCTGCATACAATGACCAGAGCAGGATATGTTAATCCTCGTTCTCTTCTTCTGGAGACTGAGGACCAGAAACACCAGGAATAGGTGCCTTGGCCACTTCTGGAGACACTGAGTGCTCGCTGTAGCCCAGAGCATCTGGCGGTTTATGCACTGGGTCACACAGGAGACAATGATGAGTGCCTTTCAGTTAAACTTTGTAATCCCTTGGTCCACCCATGTTCGTCTTTTGTGTGTGTGTGTCTGTGTATGTATGCGTGTGAGTGTGTGTGTGTGTTAGAGAGAGCGAGAAACAGAGAGAAAAAGTGAGTGAGACAGGGAGATAGAGAGAGAATATTGAGGAAATTACCATTTTTCACCTTAGTGTATGGCAACATATGATTGAGAAATCTGACAGAGTTTACAAGTTTGAAACTTCCTTCCTCTCTCCTTCCTAAGGATGACCAGAAAATATCCCGTATACTTACTGAGCTGTGCAGGTTAATCTACAGAATGCAGACAAAGTGAAGAAGTTGTTGAGCTATCTGTCAAGAGATGCCCAGAATGGGAACTATCTGTTTGTCTCTACATTCTTAAAATCTGCAAGTCACACCGCTTCCTGTCAGGGTCTGGACTCCGTAATGAAAAGGTGGGTGACAATGTCGAAGCAGAGGGGAGGTCAGGACTCCTATTCAGGTCTTAGGAAGGCTCTGCTTTTCCCTGAGACAATGTTTGTCCTGGGCTTCAAACAGCCTGGACAGCCAGAGAGTACTCAAATTGATGGCACTCACTTCCTCTAAGGTGGGCTTTATCAAGTTCTAGACTAGGCATACCTTGCAGGACAGTTTTTGTCAGTTTGTAAGGGGGTTTTACCATCCATCTAGGCCACAGTGCACAATTGTAAGAAGCCCAATGAGACTCCAGTAATCTCTGTGCCAAGCAAGAAATCTGTGAGGGAGAAGTTTGTGTTGAAGTAATTACATGAGGAGCCCTGAATAATCTGTGGCAACAGGCTCCTTGTCAGGTCTCAGAGAGCAGTTCATAGTGGACCCTGCCATCCAGACTACAGCTTCTGTTCTTAATGATGTCCCTCTAGCTCTCCTGCCAGGTAGGCTGTATAGAAGTGCAAGCTGTGGGGACAGAGAAGAGAAGCAGAGGGTTGGAGAGGGGACTAAGCACAGGTAGTAGGTATGACATTCTACTCCCTTACTTGCTGTCACTGTGCAAGCCAAGTCCTGCATAGGAACATGGAAAGACAATGTGTGCCACATGTCGTCCTGCAGCTGCATTGACCCTCCTGGTACCTTGAGGTGGAATTCCAGCGCTCTGACCTCAAGGAAAGGATAGTTGCAAGTGCATGACATCACTTGGTAGAGTGAGGATGTGGGAATGAAGGCCACACGGTTCCAACTTAGGACGCTGGGGACTACGTGGAGAGACTGCGGCAGGAGGAACAGATCAATTTTGTCATTTGACACCCAACATCCTAACCCCTAACCCCTAACACTAAGCCTAACCCTCAACCAAACCCTAACCCTAACCCTAACCCTAAACCTAAACCAAACCCTAACCCTAACCCTAACCCTGAATCTAACAGAAACCAAACCCTAACCCTAAACCTAAACCTAATCCTAACCCTAACCCTAACCCTAATCCTAAACCTAACCCAAACCCTAACCCTAAACGTAACCCTTACCCTAAATCAAACCCTAACCCTAACCCTAAACCTAAGTCTAACCCTAACCCTAAACCTAACCCTAACCCTAAACCTAACCCAAACCCTAACACTAACCCTAATCCAAACGAAACCCTAACACTAACCGTAAATGTAACTCAAATCCAAACCCTAACCCTAACCCAAAACCTAACCCTAACCGTAAAACAAATTTTAACACTAACCCTAACACTAACGCTTAATCTAATCCAAACCCAAACCCTAACACTAACACTAACGCTAACACTACCCCTTACCCTAGCCCAAATATAAACCCTAACCCTAACCCTAAACATAATTCTAACCCTAACACAAACCCTAAACCTAACCCTAACCAAACCCAAACCCTAATCCTAACCTTAACCCTAACCCTAAACCAAACCCTAACCCCAACCCTAACCCTAACCCTAAACCTAACCCTAAGCCAAACCCTAACCCTAATCCTAAACCGAACCCTAACCCTAACCCTAAACCGAACCCAAAGCATAACCATAAATAAAATCCTAACCCTAAACCTAACACAAACCCAAACCCTAACCCTAACCCTAACCCTAACCCTTACCCTAACCCAAACCAAAACCTAACCCTAACCCTAACCCTAAACCTAAATCTAACACTAAACCTAACCCTAACCCTGACCCTAACCATAACCCTAAACCTAAACCTAAACCTAACCCAAACCCTAACCATAACCCTAACCCTAACCCAAATGAAACCCTAACTCTAAACCTAAACCTAACCCAAACCCAAAGCCTAAACCTAACCCTAACCGAAACCCAAACCCTAAACCTAACCCTAACCCTAAAACTAACCCAAACCCAAACCCTATCTCTAACCCTAACCCAAATGAAACCCTAACCCTAAACCTAAACCTAACCCAAACCCAAACACTAACCCTAAGCCTAATCCTAACCGTAAAACTAACCCTAAAACAAAACCTAACCCTAACGCTAAAACAAACCCTAACACTAATCCTAACCCTACCCCTAACCCTAACCCAAACCCAAACTCTAACACTAACACTAACCCTAACCCTAAAACTTAACCTAACCCAAACACAAACCCTAACCCTAACCCTAAACCTAAACTTTAACCTAACCCTAACCCTAACCCTAAGCGAAACCCAAACCATAACCCTAACCCTAACCCTAAACCTATCCCCAACCCAAACCCTAACCCCAACGCTAAAAATAAACCCAAACCCTAACCCTAACACTGACTCTCATCCTAACATTAACCCTAACACTAAGCGTAAACCTAACCCAAACCCTAACCCTAAGCCTACCTGGAAAGACAACCCTAAAACAAATCCTAAACCTAACCCTAAACCTAACCCTAACCCTAACCCAAAACCGTAACCCTAACCCTAACCCTAACCCTAACCCTAACCCTAACCCTAACCCAAACCCTAACCCTAACCCTAACCCTAACCCAAAACCGTAACCCTAACCCAAACCCAAACCCTTACCGTAATCTTAACCCTAACCCTAACCCTAACACAAACCCTCACCCTAACCCTCAACCTAAGCCTAACCCAAACCATTACCCTAACCCTAACCCTATCCCTAACCCTAACCCTAACCCTAATCCTAACATTAACCCTAACCCTAACTTAACCGAAACCCTAACCCTAATCCTAACTATAACCCTAACCCTAATCCAAATACTAAGCCTAACCCTAAACCTAACCCAAACACTAACCCTAACCCTAACCCTAATCCTGAAACTAATACTAAATCTAACACTAAACCTAACCCTAACCCAAACCCAACCCTAACCCTAAACCTAACCCCTAACACTAACCCTAACCAAAAACATAACAGTAACCCTAATCCATTTCCTAACACTAACCCTAACCCTAACCCTAAACCTAAACCTAACCAAACCCAAACCCAAACCCTAACACTAACACTAACACTAACCCTAACCCTAACCCTTACCATTACCACAAACCAAACCCTAACCCTAACCCTAACCCTAACCCTAAACCTAACCCTAAGCCAAACCCTAACACTAAATCTAAACCGAACCCTTACCCTAACCCTAAACCTAACCCAAAGCATAACCATAAATAAAATCCTAACCCTAAACCTAACACAAACCCAAACCCTAACCCTAACCCTAACCCTAACCCTAACACTAACACTAACCCTAACCCTAACCCTTACCCTAACCCAAACCAAAACCTAACCCTAACCCTAACCCTAACCCTAAACCTAAATCTAACACTAAACCTAACCCTAACCCTGACCCTAACCATAACCCTAAACCTAAACCTAAACCTAACCCAAACCCTAACCATAACCCTAACCCTAACCCAAATGAAACCCTAACTCTAAACCTAAACCTAACCCAAACCCAAAGCCTAAACCTAACCCTAACCGAAACCCAAACCCTAAACCTAACCCTAACCCTAAAACTAACCCAAACCCAAACCCTATCTCTAACCCTAACCCAAATGAAACCCTAACCCTAAACCTAAACCTAACCCAAACCCAAACACTAACCCTAACCCTAATCCTAACCGTAAAACTAACCCTAACACAAAACCTAACCCTAACGCTAAAACAAACCCCAACACTAATCCTAACCCTACCCCTAACCCTAACCCAAACCCAAACTCTAACACTAACACTAAACCTAACCCTAACCCTAAACCTAAACTTTACCCTAACCCTAACCCTAACCCTAAGCGAAACCCAAACCATAACCCTAACCCTAACCCTAAACCTATCCCCAACCCAAACCCTAACCCTAACACTAAAAATAAACCCAAACCCTAACCCTAACACTGACTCTCATCCTAACATTAACCCTAACACTAAGCGTAAACCTAACCCAAACCCTAACCCTAATCCTACCTGTAAAGCCAACCCTAAAACAAATCCTAAACCTAACCCTAAACCTAACCCTAACCCTAACCCAAAACCGTAACCCTAACCCTAACCCTAACCCTAACCCTAACCCTAACCCGAACCCTAACCCAAACACTAACCCTAACCCTAACCCTAAATCTAACCCTAACCCTAACCCTAACCCAAACCCTAACCCTAAAACTAATCCTAACATTAACCCTAACCCTAACCTTAACCGAAACCCTAACCCTAATTCTAACTATAACCCTAACCCTAAAGCAAATACTAAGCCTAACCCTAAGCCTAACCCAAACACTAACCATAACCCTAACCCTAAAACTAACACTAAACCTAACCCTAACGCAAAACCAAACCTTAAACCTAACCGTAATCCTAACAGAAACGCTAACTGTAATCCTAATTCTAAACCAAGCCCTAATTGTAAACCTAACCCTAAACCAAACCCTAAACCTAACCCACACCCTAACCCTAATCCTAACCCTAACCCAAACCCAAAGTCTAACCCTAACCCTAACCCTAACCCTAACCCTAACACAAAACCTAACCCTAAACCTAAACCTACCCCAAACCCTAATCCTAACCCTAACCCTAACCCAAACCCTAACCCTAACCCAAACCCTAAGATTCACCGTAATTCTAACCATAACCCTAACCCTAATCCAAACCGTAACCCTAACCCTAACCCTAACCCTAATCCTAATATTAACCCTCAACCTAACCCTAAACCTAACCCAAATCCTAAACCTAATCCTAACTATAACCCTGATCCTAAACCAAATCCTATCCCTAAACCCAACCCCTACCCTAACCCTAAACCTAACCCTAACCTAACCCTAATCCTAACATTAACGCAAACGCTAACATTAACCCTAACCCAAGCCGTAACACTAATCCTAAGTATAACGCTAGCAATAGACCAAGCCCTAACCATAACCCTAACCCTAACCCTCACCCTAATCCTCACCGTAACCCTAACCCTAATCCTAACCCTAACCCTAACACTAACCCAAACCCTAACCCTAACCCTAACCTGACCCCGAACCCTAATCCTAACATTAACCTTAACCCTAACCCTAACCATAAACAAAACCCTAACATTAACCCTAACCCTAACCCAAACCCTAAACCTAACCCTAACCCTAACCCTAACCCAAACCCTAACCCTAACCCTAACTCTAACCCTAACCCTAACCCATACCCAACCCCTATCCCTAACCCTGACACTAACGCTAACCCTAACCCTAACCCAACCATTACCCTAACCTTAACCCTAACCCAAACCCAAACCCTAAACCTAACCCTAACCCTAAACCCAACCTAACCCTAATGCTAAAACAAAACCTAACCCTAACCCAAACCCTAACCCTAAAACTAATCCTAACATTAACCCTAACCCTAACCTTAACCGAAACCCTAACCCTAATTCTAACTATAACCCTAACCCTAAACCTAAACCTAACCCTAACCCAAACCCTAACCATTACCCTAACCCTAACCCTAACCCAAATGCTAACCATAAACCTAACCCTAACGAAAACCCAAACCCTAACCCTAACCCTAACCCTAACCCTAAACCCAAACCTAACCCTAATGCTAAAACAAACCCTAACACTAATCCTAACCCTACCCCTTACCCTAGCCCAAACACAAACTCTAACACTAACACTAACCCTAACCCTAACACTTAACCTAACCCAAACACAAACCCTAAATCTAACCCTAACCCTAAACCTATCCCTAACCCAAACCCTAACCCTAACGCTAAACCTAACCCAAACCGTAACCCTAAATCTAAAGCTAACCCTGACTCTCATCCTAACATTAACCCTAACCCTAAGCGTAACCCTAACCCAAACCATAACCCTAATCCTAACTGTAAAGCTAACCCTAAACCAAATCCTAAACCTAACCCTAACCCTAACCCTAACCCTAATCCTAACCCTAACCCTAACCCATCCTTAACCCTAACCCTAACCCTAACCCTAATCCTAACATTAACCCTAACCCTATCCCTTACCCTAACCCCAATCCAAAACCTAACCCTAACCCTAACCCTAACCCTAATACTAACCCTAACACTAACCCTAACCCAAAGCCTAATCATAACCCTAACCCTATCCCAAACCCTAACCCTAACCCTAAACCTAACAAAAACAATAACCCTAACCCTAACCCTAAACCAAACCCTAACCCTAACCCTAAACCTAACCCAAACCCAAAGCCTAACCCTAACCCTAACCCTACACCTAACCCAAACCCAAAGCCTAAACCTAACCCTAAACCTATCCCTAACACAAACCCTAACCCTAACCCAAACCCAAAGCCTAACCTTAACCCTAACCTAACCCTTACCCTAACCCTAACCTTAATCCTAACAGTAACCCAGACCCTAACATTAACCCTAACCCAAACCCTAAAACTAATACTAAATACAACGCTAACCCTAAACCAAATCCTAACCCAAACCCTAACCCTAACCCAAATCCTAACCCTAACCCTAACCTTAACCATAATCCTAAACCTAACCCTAAACCTAATCCAAAACCTAACCCTAATACTAATCGTAACATTAACCCTAACCCTAACCGTAACCTTAACCCTAACCCTAACCATAACCCAAACTCTAAACTTAACCCTAATCCTACCCCTAACCCAAAACTTAACCCTAACCATAACCCTAACCCTAACACAAACCCTAACCATAACCCTAACGCTAACTCTAAATCTAAACTTAACCCATTCCCAAACCCTAACAGTAACACTAACCCTAAGCCTAACTCCTACCCTAACCCAAACCCAAACCCTAACACTAACCCTAACTCGGAACCTAACCCTAAACCCCACCAAACCCAAACCCTAATCCTAACCCTACCCTAACCCTAACTCAAACCGTAAACCTAACCCTAACCCTAACCCTGATCCTTAACCTAACCCTAAACCTAACTCTAACGCTAAACCAGAACCTAACCCTAACCCTAAGCCTAACCCTAAACCTAACCCAATCCAAAACCTAACACTAACCCTAAACCTAACGATAACGCAAACCGAAAGCCTAACCCTAACCCTAACCTAAACCCTAACCCTAAACATAACGCTAAACCTAAACCTAACCATAACCCTAACCCAAACCAAAACCCTAACACTAACCATAAACCTAACCATAACTCAAAACCAAACCCTAACCTAACCCTTACCCTAACCCTAACCCTAACCCAAACCCTAAACTTACCCTAACCCTAACCCTAAAACTAACCCTAACCAAACCTAAACCCTAATCCTAACCCTAACCCTAACTCTAACCCAAATCCTAACCCTAACCCTAACCGTAATACTAAACCTAACCCTAAAACTAACCCTAACACTAACCCAAAACCGTAACCCTAACCCTAACCCTAACCCTAACCCTAACCCAAACCCTAACCCTAACCCTAAGCCTAACCCAAACCCTAACCCTAACCCTAACCCAAACCCTAACCCTAAAACTAATCCTTACATTAACCCTAACCCTAACCTTAACCGAAACGCTAACCCTAATTCTAACTATAACCCTAACCCTAAAGCAAATACTAAGCCTAACCCTAAGCCTAACCCAAACACTAACCATAACCCTAACCCTAAAACTAACATTAAACCTAACCCTAACGCAAAACCAAACCTTAAACCTAACCGTAATCCTAACAGAAACGCTAACCGTAATCCTAATTCTAAACCAAGCCCTAATTGTAAACCTAACCCTAAACCAAACCCTAAACCTAACCCACACCCTAACCCTAATCCTAACCCTAACCCAAACCCAAAGCCTAACCCTAACCCTAACCCTAAACCTAACCCTAACCCTAACACAAAACCTAACCCTAAACCTAAACCTACCCCAAACCCTAATCCTACCCCTAACCCTCACCCAAACCCTAACCCTAACCCAAACCCTAAGATTCACCATAATTCTAACCATAACCCTAACCCTAATCCAAACCGTAACCCTAACCCTAACCCTAACCCTAACCCTAATCTTAATATTAAGCCTCAACCTAACCCTAAACCTAACCCAAATCCTAAACCTAATCCTAACTATAACCCTAATCCTAAACCAAATCCTATCCCTAAACCTAACCCTAACCCTAACCCTAAACCTAACCCTAACCTAACCCTAATCCTAACATTAACCCAAACCCTAACATTAACCCTAACCCAAACCCTAACACTAATCCTAAGTATAACGCTAACAATAAACCAAACCCTAACCATAACCCTAACCCTAACCCTAACCCTAATCCTAACCCTAACGCTAACCCTAATCCTAACCCTAACCCTAACACTAACCCAAACCCTAACCCTAACCCTAACCTGAACCCGAACCCTAATCCTAACATTGACCCTAACCCTAACCCTAACATTAACCCTAACCCAAACCATAACCAAAACCCTAACCTTAACGCGACCCGCAACCCAAACCCTACCCCAAACCCTAACCCTAACCCTAACCCTAACCCTAACCCTAACCCAAACCCTAACCCTAACCCTAACTCTAACCCTAACCCTAACCCAAACCCAACCCCTATCCCTAACCCTGACACTAACGCTAACCCTAACCCTAACCCAACCCTTACCCTAACCTTAACCCTCACCCAAACCCAAACCCTAAACCTAAACCTAACAAAAACCCTAACCCTAAACCTAACACTAACCCTAACGCAAAACCAAACCCTAACCCTAAACCTAACCCTAACCCTAACCCAAACCCTAACCATAACCCTAACCCTAACCCTAATCCTAACCCAAATGCTAACCATAAACCTAACCGTAATGAAAACCCAAACCCTAACCCTAACCCTAACCCTAACCCTAACCCTAAACCCAAACCTAACCCTAATGCTAAAACAAACCCTAACACTAATCCTAACCCTACCCCTTACCCTAGCCCGAACACAAACTCTAACACTAACACTAACCCTAACCCTAACACTTAACCTAACCCAAACACAAACCCTAAATCTAACCCTAACCCTAAACCTATCCCTAATCCAAACCCTAACCCTAACGCTAAACCTAACCCAAACCGTAACCCTAAATCTAAAGCTAACCCTGACTCTCATCCTAACATTAACCCTAACCCTAAGCGTAACCCTAACCCAAACCATAACCCTAATCCTAACTGTAAACCTAACCCTAAACCAAATCCTAAACCTAACCCTAACCCTAACCCTAACCCTAATCCTAACCCTAACCCTAACCCATCCTTAACCCTAACCCTAACCCTAACCCTAAACCTAACATTAACCCTAACCCTATCCCTTACCCTAACCCCCATCCAAAACCTAACCCTAACCCTAACCCTAACCCTAACACTAACCCTAACACTAACCCTAACCCAAACCCTAATCATAACCCTAACCCTATCCCAAACCCTAACCCTAACCCTAAACCTAACAAAAACAATAACCCTAACCCTAACCCTAAACCAAACCCTAACCCTAACCCTAAACCTAACCCAAACCCAAAGCCTAACCCAAACCCTAACCCTAACCATAACCCTAAACCTAACCCTAACCAAACCCTAACCCTAACCCTAACCCGAAACCAAACGAAACCCTCAAACTAACCCTAAACCTAACCCGAAACCTAAACCAAAACCTAACCCTAACCCTACAATAAACCCTAACACTCATCCTAACACTATCCCTAACCCTAACCCTAACCCAATCCCAAACCCTAACACTAACACTAAACCTAAAACTAACTCTAAACCTACACCAAATCCTAACCCTAACCCTTACCCTAACCCTAACCGAAACACTAAGCCTAACACTAAACCTAACCCAAAGCCTAAGCCAACCCCAAACCCTAACAGTAACACTAACCCTAACCCTAACTCTTACCCTAACCCAAACCCAAACCCTAACACTAACCCTAACTCTAAACCTAACCCTAACCCTAACCCTAACGCTAACCCTAAACATAACCAAAGCCAAACCCTAATCCTAACCCTACCCTAACCCTAACTCAAACCGTAAACCTAACCCTAACCCTAACCCTGATCCTAAACCTAACCCTAACCCTAAACCAGACCCTAACCATAACCCTAAGCCTAACCCAAAACCTAACCCAATCCAAAACCTAACACTAACCCTAAACCTAACGATAACGCAAACCGAAAGCCTAACCCTAACCCTAACCTAAACCCTAACCCTAAACATAACGCTAAACCTAAACCTAACCATAACCCTAACCCAACCAAAACCCTAACACTAACCATAAACCTAATCATAACTCAAAACCAAACCCTAACCCTAACCCTTACCCTAACCCTAACCCTAGCTTAAACCCTAAACATACCCTAACCCTAACCCTAAACCTAACCCTAACCAAACCTAAACCCTAATCCTCACCCTAACCCTAACTCTAACCCAAAACCTAACCCTAACCCTAACCGTAAAACTAAACCTAACCCTAAAACTAACCCTAACCCTAACCCAAAACCGTAACCCTAACGCTAATCCTAACCCTAACCCAAACCCTAACCCTAACCCTAAGTCTAACCCAAACCCTAAACCTAACCCTAACCCAAACCCTAACCCTAAACCTAATCCTAACATTAACCCTAACCCTAAACTTAAACGAAACCCTAACCCCAATTCTAACTATAACCCTAACCCTAAACCAAATACTAAGCCTAAGCCGAAGCCTAACCCAAACACTAACCCTAACCCTAACCCTGAAACTAACACTAAACCTAACCGTAACGCAAAACCAAACCTTAAACCTAACCGTAATCCTAACCGAAACGCTAACCGTAATCCTAATTCTAAACCTAGCCCTAATTGTAAACCTAACCCTAAACCAAACCCTAAACCTAACCCACACCCTAACCCTAATCCTAACCCTAACCCAAACCCTAACCCTAACACAAAACCTAACCCTAACCCTAACCGTAATACTAAACCTAACCCTAAAACTAACCCTAACCCTAACCCAAAACCGTAACCCTAACCCTAACCCTAACCCTAACCCTAACCCTAACCCAAACCCTAACCCTAACCCTAAGCCTAACCTAAACCCTAACCCTAACCCTAACCCAAACCCTAACCCTAAACCTAATCCTAACATTAACCCTAACCCTAACCTTAACCGAAACCCTAACCCTAATTCTAACTATAACCCTAACCCTAACCCTAACCCTACCCCAAACCCTAACCCAAACCCAAACTCTAACACTAAACCTAACCCTAACCCTAACCCTAACCCTAACCCTAACCCTAATCCTAATTCTAACATTAACCCTAACCCTAACCCTAACCCTAACCCTAAACCTAACCCAAACCCAAACACTAAACCTAACCCTAAACCTAACCCTAACACAAACCCTAACCCTAAACCAAACCCAAAGCCTAACCTTAACCCTAACCCTAACCCTAACCCTAACCCTAACCCTAATCCTAACATTAACCCAAACCCTAACATTAACCCTAACCCAAACCCTAACACTAATACTAAGTATAACGCTAACCTTAAACCAAATACTAACCCAAACCCTAAGCCTAACCCTAATCCTAACCCTAACCCTAACCTTAACCCTAATCCTAAACCTAACCCTAACACTAAAGCAAACCCTAACCCTAACCTAACCCTAACCCTAATCGTAACATTAACCCTAACCCTAACCGTAACCTTAACTCTAACCCTAACCATAACCAAACTCTAAACTTAACCCTAACCCTACCCCTAACCCAAACCCTAACCCTAACCCTAACCCTAACCCTAACACAAACCCTAACCATAACCCTAACCCTAACTCTAAATCTAACCTTAACTCATACCCAAACCCTAACACTAACAGTAACCCTAACCCTATCCCTTACCCTAACACAAACCCAAAACCTAACCCTCACCCCAAGCCTAGCCCTAAACCTAACCCTAACACTAACCCTAACGCAAACCCTAACCCTAACCCTATCCCTAACCCTAAACCTAACCCTATCCCTAACCCTATACCAAACCCAAACCCCAAACCTAACCCTAAATCTAACGCTAACCGAAACCCAAACACTAACCCTAACCCTAACCCTAAACCTAAACCTAACCCAAAACCAAACCCTAAACCTAACCCTAACCCTACCCCTAAAACTATCCCTAAACCAAACCCTCACCCTACCGCTAAACCTAACCCACACCCTAACCCTAACCCTAACCCTAACCCTAACCCTGACTCTCATCCTAACAATAACCCTAACACTAAGCGTAAACCTAACCCAAACCCTAACCCTAATCCTACCTGTAAAGCTAACCCTAAAACAAATCCTAAACCTAACCCTAAACCTAACCCTAACCCTAATCCTAACCCTAACCCAACCCATATTTAACCCTAACCCTAACCCTAATCCTAATCCTAACATTAACCCTAACCCTAACCCTAACCCTAACCCTAAACCTAAGAAAAACCGAAACACTAGCCCTAACCCTAAACCTAACACAAACCCAAAGCCTAACCCTAACCATAACCCTAAACCTAACCCAAAAACGAAGCCTAAACCTTACCCTAAACCTAACCCTAACACAAACCCTAACCCTAACCCAAACCCAAAGCCTAACCTTAACCCTAAACCTAACCCTAACCCTAACCCTAACCCTAACCCTAATCCTAACATTAACCCAAACCCTAACATTAACCCTAACCCAAACCCTAACACTAATACTAACCCTAACCCTAACCTTAACCCTAATCCTAAACCTAATCCTAACCCTAAACCAAACCCTCTCCCTAACCCTAACCCTAACCTTAATCGTAACATTAACCCTAACCCTAACCGTAACCTTAACTCTAACCCTAACCATAACCCAAACTCTAAAGTTAACCCTAAACCTACCCCTAACCCAAACCATAACCCTAACCCTAACCCTAACACAAACCCTAACCATAACCCTAACCCTAACTCTAAATCTAACCTTCACCCATACCCAAACCCTAACACTAACACTAACCCTAACCCTATCCCTTACCCTAACCCAAACCCAAAACCTAACCCTAACCCTAACCCTAACCCTAAACCTAACCCTAACACTAACCCTAACCCAAACCCTAACCCTAACCCTAACCCTAAACCTAAACTTAACCCTAACCCTAACCCAAACCCAAACCCTAAACCTAGCGCTAAACCTAACTCTAACCCAAACCCAAACACTAATCCTAACCCTAACCCTAAACCTAACCCAAACCCTAACCCTAACCCTAACCCGTACCCAAATGAAACCCTAACCCTAAACCTAAACCTAACCCAAAACCAAACCCTAAACCTAACCCTAACCCTAACCCTAACCCTAACCCTAAAACTAACAATAACCCAAACCCAAACCCTAACCCTAACCCTAACCCTAAACCTAACCCAAACCCTAACCCTAACCCAAATGAAACCCTAACCCTAAACCTAAACCTAACCCAAACCCAAACCCTACCCCTAACACTAACCCTAACCCTAACCCTAACACAAAACCTAACCCTAACGCTAAAACAAACCCTAACACTAATCCTACCCCTACACCTAACGCTAACCCAAACCCATACTCTAATACTAACACTAACCCTAACCCTAAACCTTAACCTAACCCAAACACAAACCCAAACCCTAACCCTAATCCTAAACTTAACCCTAATCCTAACCCTAACCCTAACCCTAAACCAAACGGAAACATAACCATAACCCAAACCCTAAACCTAAACCTAGCACAAACACTAACCCTAAACCTAAACCAAACCCTAACCCTAATCCTAACCCTAAACCAAACCGAAACCATAACCATAACCCAAAACCTAACCCTAAACCTAACCCTAACCCTAACCCAAAACCAAACCCTAACCCTAAACCAAACCCTAACCCTAACCCAAACCCTAACCATAACCCTAACCCTAACCCAAATGCTAACCATAAGCCTAACCCTAACGAAAAACCATACCCTAAACCTAACCCTAAACCTGACCGTAACCCAAACCCAAACCCTAACCCTAAACCTAACCCAAACCCTAACCCTAACCCTAATCCTAACCATAACCCTAAACCTAATCCAAACCGTAACCCTAACAGTAACCCTAACCCTAATCCTAACATTAACCCTAAAACTAACCCTAAACATAACCCAAATCCTAAACCTAATCCTAATTATAACCCTAAACCTAACCCTAACCCTAACCCTAACCCAAACCCAAACACTAACCCTAACCCTAACCCAAACCCAAACCCTAAACCTAACCCTAAACCTAACGCTAACCCAAACCCAAACACTAAGCCTAACCCTAACCCTAAACCTAACCCAAACCCTAACCATAACCCTAACCCGTACCCAAATGAAACCCTAACCCTAAACCTAAACCTAACCCAAAACCAAACCGTAACCCTAACCGAAACCCTAACCCTAAAACTATCCCTAACCCAAACCCTAACCCTAACGCTAAACCTAACCCAAACCCTAACCCTATCCCTAACCGTAACCCTAACCCTGACTCTCATCAAAACATTAACCCTAACACTAAGCGTAAACCTAACCCAAACCCTAACCCTAATCCTATCTGTAAAGCTAACCCTAAAACAAATCCTAAACCTAACCCTAAACCTAACCCTAACCCTAATCCTAACCCTAACCCTAACCCATTTTTAACCCTAACCCTAAACCTAATCCTAATCCTAACATTAACCCTAACCCTAACACTAACCCTAACCCTAAACCTAAGAAAAACCAAACACTAGCCCTAACCCTAAACCTATCCCAAA
>JAJHUQ010000041.1:1212500-1255000 GCA_035773235.1 Eospalax fontanierii | reverse complement strand
CCCAAACCCAAAACCAAACCCTAACCCTAACCCTAACTCTAAACCTAACCCTAACCTTAACCTAACCCAAACCCTAACCCTAACCCAAATGAAACCCTAAACCTAACCCTAAACCTAATCCAACCCCTAACCCTAACCCTAACCCTAACCCTAACACTAAACCTAACACAAACCCTAACCCTAACCCTAAGCCTAACCCAAATGAAACCCTAACCCTAACCCTAACACTAACCCTAACCCAAAACCTAACCCTAACACTAAAACAAACCCTAACACTAATCCTAAACCTACCCCTAACCCTAACACAAACCCAAACTCTAACACTAATACTAACTCTAAACCTAAACCTTAACCTAACCCAAACACAAACCCTAACCCTAACCCTAAACCTAAACTTTACCCTAACCCTAACCCTAACCCTAACCCTAACCCAAACCCAAACCCTAACCCTAACCCTAACCCTAACCCTAAACCTATCCCTAACACAAACCCTAACCCTAAAGCTAAACCTAACCAAAACCCTAACCCTAACCCTAAACCTAACGCTGACTCTCATCCTAACGTTAACCCTAACCCTAAGCGTAACCATAACCCAAACCCTAACCCTAATTCTAACTGTAAAGCTAACCCTAAACCAAATCCTAAACCTAACCCTAACCCTAACCCTAACCCTAATTCTAACCCTAACCCTGACCCTAACCCATCCTTAACCCTAACCGTAACCCTAAGCCTAATCCTAACATTAACCCTAAACCTAACCCAAACCCAAACCCTAACACTAACCCTAAACCTAACCCAACCCCAAAGCCTAACCCTAACCCTAACCCTAAACCTAACCCAAACCCAAAGACTAAACCTAACCCTAAACCTAACTCTAACACAAACCCTAACCCTAACCCAAACCAAAAGCCTAAACTTAACCCTAACCCTAACCCTAACCCTAACCCTAACCCTAACCCTAACCCTAACCCTAACCCTGACTCTCATCCTAACATTAACTCTAACACTAAGCGTAACCCTAACCCAAACCATAACCCTAATCCTACCTGTAAAGCTAACCCTAAAACAAATCCTAAACCTAACCCTAAACCTAACCCTAACTCTAATCCTAACCCTAACCCTAACCCATCCTTAACCCTAACCCTAACCCTAATCCTAATCCTAACATTAACCCTAACCCTAACCTTAACCCTAACCCTAAACCTAACCCAAACACAAATCCTAACCCTAACACTAAACCTAACCCAAACACAAACCCTAACCCTAACCCTAACCCTAAACCTAACCCAAACACAAAGCCTAAACCTAACCCTAAACCTAACCCTAACACAAACCCTAACCCTAACACAAACCCAAAGCCTAACCTTAACCCTAACCCTAACCCTAACCCTAACCCTAAACCTAACCCTAACACAAATGAAACCCTAAACCTTAACCTAAACCTAAACCAAACCCAAACGCTAACCCTAACCCTAACCCTAACCCTAACCCTAAACCCAAACCTAACCCTAATGCTAAAACAAACCCTAACACTAATCCTAACCCTACCCCTTACCCTAGCCCAAACACAAACTCTAACACTAACACTAACCCTAACCCTAACCCTTAACCTAACCCAAACACAAACCCTAAATCTAACCCTAACCCTAAACCTATCCCTAACCCAAACCCTAACCCTAACGCTAAACCTAACCCAAACCGTAACCCTAAATCTAAAGCTAACCCTGACTCTCATCCTAACATTAACCCTAACCCTAAGCGTAACCCTAACCCAAACCATAACCCTAATCCTAACTGTAAAGCTAAACCTAAACCAAATCCTAAACCTAACCCTAACCCTAACCCTAACCCTAAACCTAACCCTAACCCTAAACCTAACGCATCCTTAACCCTAACCCTAACCCTAACCCTAATCCTAACATTAACTCTAACCCTATCCCTTACCCTAACCCTAACCCTAACCCTAACCCTAATCCTAACCCTAACACTAACCCTAACCCAAACCCTAATCATAACCCTAAGCCTATCCCAAACCCTAACCCTAACCCTAAACTTAACAAAAACAATAACCCTAACCCTAACCCTAAACCAAACACTAACCCTAACCCAAAACCAAAGCCTAACCCTAAAACTAACCCTAACCCAAACCCAAACCCCAAACCTAACCCTAACCCTAAGCCTAATCCTAATCCTAACACTAACCCTAACCCAAACCCTAATCATAACCCTAACCCTATCCCAAACCCTAACCCTAACCCTAAACTTAACAAAAACAATAATCCTAGCCCTAACCCTAAACCAAACACTAACCCTAACCCAAAACCAAAGCCTAACCCTAAAACTAACCCTAACCCTAACCTAAACCCTAAACCTATCCGTAACCCTAACCGTAAAACAAACCCTAACCCTAATCCTAGCTATAACCCTAACACTAACCCAAATCCTAACCCTAACCCTAACCCAAACTATAACCCGAAAACTAACCCTAACTCAAACTGAATCCCTATCCCTAACCCTGACCCTAAACCTAACCCTAACAATAACCCCAACCCAAACCATTACCCTAACCCTCACCCTAACCCTAACACAAACCGTAACACTAACCCTATCCGTAACCCTAAACCAAACATTAACCATAACCCTAACCCTAACAGTAATCCTAACATTAACCCTAACCCTAACCCTAACCCTAACCCTAACCCTATTCCAAACCCTAACCCTAATCCTTACTATAACCCTAACCCTAACCCAAAACCTAAACCTCACCCTTACCATAACCCAAACCCTAACCCTAACCCTAAACCTAACCCAAACCGTTACCCTAACCCTAACCCTAACCCTCACCCTATCCCTAACCCTAATCCAAACCTTAACCATAAACCTAACCCTAAACCTAATCCTAACATTAAACCTAACCCTAACCTTAACCCTAACCCGAACAATAACCCTACTCCTAACTATGACCCTCACCCTAAACCTAACCCAAACCTTAACCCTAACCCTAACCTTGACCCTAACCCTAATACTAAATCTAACACTAAACCTAACCCTAACCCTAACCTTAACCCTAACCCGAACAATAACCCTAAACCTAACTATAACCCTAACCCTAACCCTAACCCTAACCCAAAACTTAACCCTAACCCTAACCCTGACCCTAACCCTAATACTAAATCTAACACTATACCTAACCCTAACACAAACCCAAACCCTAAACCTAACCCTAACCCTTACCTTAAACCAAAACCAAATCCTAACCCTAACCCTAACCCTAACCCTAATACTAAATCTAACACTAAACCTAACGCTAGCCCAAACCGATACCCTAACCCTAACCCTAACCATAACCATAACCGAAACGCTAAACCTAACCCAAACCCAAACCCTAACCCTAACCCTAACACTAACCGAAAAGCTAACCTTAACCCTAATCCTAACCCTAAACCTAACCCAATCCAAACCCTAACCCTAACCCTAAACCGTAACCCTAACCCTAACACTAGACCTAAAACTAACCCTAACTCTAACCCAAACCCAAACCCTAACCCTAACCCTAAATCTAACCCTAACCCAAAACCTAACCCTAACCCTAACCCTAAACCTAACCCTAACCCTAACCCTAACCCTGAACCTAAACCTTACCCTAACCGAAACCCTAACCCTAACCCTAACCCAAACGAAACCCTAACCCTAACCCTAAACCTAACCCAAATCCAAACCCAAACCCACTGGGGACTAGGTGGAGAGCCTGCAGCAGGAGGAACAGATCAATTTTATCATTGAGCTGCTTGACATGTGCATTACACAGCCACATCTCTGCCTCACGCTGGAGTTCCCAGGCTGAGAGGTTCTCAACCTCACCTTGGTCACCAATCGAAGAACACTTGGCCAATGCTGAGGCAGATATGCAGTGCATGCTTAAGATGCCACAGAAACCATTCTGCACAGTGATCTCAAGTTCTGCAACTGTAAGTGAAGTAAGCACTGTAAGTGCCATTCTGGGAGTGCAGGGGTAGAACGGTGTGCTAGGTGCCTAGGGTTGGTTCAGTGAAAAGACAGTCTCTGGTTAGCTGACATTAGGGTAGTTCATACTTACCCTGGCTTTGTTTTCATTGATATATTTTTTAAAGCCTGGGACGAGTTTTTTTTTGGAAAAATTCTTGGAACTTCCTGGACCTACTTTGAGCTGGGGAGCTGTTTGGCCTTTAGATACCATAGAACTGATGAGAAGAAATGGTACTTTCATACAAGGCCTCTTTAGATCTCAGTCCCCTCCCTCAATTCATTTGCGTAGGACTTTACCGCCTAGAACTTATGCAGCTCACCAGAAACTGGTGACTCAGTGTGTAGCTTGGTGGCCTTCATCAAGCCCTCCTACCATCCCCTTCTGGATCCTTGGACCTGTTATCTGCTTTTGTTCCTCCTTTTCTTTTGGGGAATCCAGGGCTCATGCATTCTAAGCAATGCTCTTCTCTGGTCTTCCCCCAGTGTCCAGATTGCCTCATGTTGGATATGACTGTCATGTCCTTGGGCTTTTCCAGAAACATAATTTGTGATAGGTTTTTCGCCTCCTTCTTACACACAACAAACTACCCACATTAGATACTGTGCCACTTGGGATGACAAACAGTTGCACACACTTTGCACAGATACTCATCAACCAAAAGACATGACTACTGTGTATTACTCTGTTTATACATCACTCGGTTTTCCAGATGACAGCAGACAGTTGACATCAGAGCTAAACATAAACCACACTGACGTGAACTGTGTAGGAATGCTCAGATGGTCGATGACCTTTTGCCACTGTTTCCTGCTATTGCAGATCCCTACCCTTCCTAGAATCCACATACAAGACGAGTGTATTCAGTGACCTGCAAAACTGCATGCTCTTCATCCCTGGGAGATATGTTAGGATGGGAGCTCCTGGAAGGATGATAAAGTGTGCTTTCGGAAGATGTTCTCCTGCTCTCAAAATCTTTAGTATACAACTGTGGTTGAAACTTGTCAACAGTCTCTGCATTATGTTAAATCTCCCCTTCTACAGCAATGCGAGGCAAGTGGTCATTTTCAATGGTATGTTCTAAGCACTCGAACAGGCTTCATGAGTAACACTGGAATGATGTTCTTGTGTGTGCCTGTGTGTGTGTTTCTGTGTGTGTGTGTCTCTGTTTAGGCTCATATTTGCCTAAATGCAAAGATTAAACTTTTGGTTAGTGTTTTCAGGTTCTCATCCACTTTTTAATGAGACAAAGTTACTCACTGACTTATAACTCAGTGTTTTAGCATGGCTGGAAGCCCAGGGTTCTCTTGTGTCTGCCTCCCAGATGCTGGGATTCCAAGTCTGCTTCCTGAGGCCAGTCATTATCCTGGGTTCTAGAATTCAAACTCAGATCCACATGATTGAATTACAAGAAGTTTGCCCTCTAAGCTATCCATTCAATCCAATTTCATAATTGTGAGAGTGCTTATTTCTGTAAGTTCTTCATACTTGGTAGATGTCTATTTGTGCTTACTACATCATGTTTGCGTTCCTTGAGAGTCTTGTGTAGTGTGCCACCTTTGAACAAGTAGCTTGTGCTTTTAATACTCTTTTCTTGAGTTCTTGAGCTGACTACACTCCGAAATGGATTGTGACATGGAAGTGTAAGCCAAATAATGCTTTGCTGTCAGATAGGTATAGCAGGATAGGTTGGAATCTAGCGGAATTTCTTCAGAGTTGAGAGGTTGCTGAAGCCAGGCATACCCAGCCAGTTGGGTGGGTGTGGTGGAATGGGCATACTGATGGAACTGTCCACATGGACAGGGGGCAGGAGAGTACTTAGCAGTGCAAGCACTGCTATGTAAGGAAGAGGCTATGTCAGAGGATCCCAGGAAGTGACGTCACCTCTATGACATCAGATGAAAGAGAACTCAGAATCTTGTAGTTACCTAGTAACTACAGGTCTGTAGCAATCTGAACTGACTCACTTGTCTGCATACAATGACCAGAGCAGGATATGTTAATCCTCGTTCTCTTCTTCTGGAGACTGAGGACCAGAAACACCAGGAATAGGTGCCTTGGCCACTTCTGGAGACACTGAGTGCTCGCTGTAGCCCAGAGCATCTGGCGGTTTATGCACTGGGTCACACAGGAGACAATGATGAGTGCCTTTCAGTTAAACTTTGTAATCCCTTGGTCCACCCATGTTCGTCTTTTGTGTGTGTGTGTCTGTGTATGTATGCGTGTGAGTGTGTGTGTGTGTTAGAGAGAGCGAGAAACAGAGAGAAAAAGTGAGTGAGACAGGGAGATAGAGAGAGAATATTGAGGAAATTACCATTTTTCACCTTAGTGTATGGCAACATATGATTGAGAAATCTGACAGAGTTTACAAGTTTGAAACTTCCTTCCTCTCTCCTTCCTAAGGATGACCAGAAAATATCCCGTATACTTACTGAGCTGTGCAGGTTAATCTACAGAATGCAGACAAAGTGAAGAAGTTGTTGAGCTATCTGTCAAGAGATGCCCAGAATGGGAACTATCTGTTTGTCTCTACATTCTTAAAATCTGCAAGTCACACCGCTTCCTGTCAGGGTCTGGACTCCGTAATGAAAAGGTGGGTGACAATGTCGAAGCAGAGGGGAGGTCAGGACTCCTATTCAGGTCTTAGGAAGGCTCTGCTTTTCCCTGAGACAATGTTTGTCCTGGGCTTCAAACAGCCTGGACAGCCAGAGAGTACTCAAATTGATGGCACTCACTTCCTCTAAGGTGGGCTTTATCAAGTTCTAGACTAGGCATACCTTGCAGGACAGTTTTTGTCAGTTTGTAAGGGGGTTTTACCATCCATCTAGGCCACAGTGCACAATTGTAAGAAGCCCAATGAGACTCCAGTAATCTCTGTGCCAAGCAAGAAATCTGTGAGGGAGAAGTTTGTGTTGAAGTAATTACATGAGGAGCCCTGAATAATCTGTGGCAACAGGCTCCTTGTCAGGTCTCAGAGAGCAGTTCATAGTGGACCCTGCCATCCAGACTACAGCTTCTGTTCTTAATGATGTCCCTCTAGCTCTCCTGCCAGGTAGGCTGTATAGAAGTGCAAGCTGTGGGGACAGAGAAGAGAAGCAGAGGGGTGGAGAGGGGACTAAGCACAGGAAGTAGGCATGACATTCTACTCCCTTACTTGCTGTCACTGTGCAAGCCAAGTCCTGCATAGGAACATGGAAAGACAATGTGTGCCACATGTCGTCCTGCAGCTGCATTGACCCTCCTGGTACCTTGAGGTGGAATTCCAGCGCTCTGACCTCAAGGAAAGGATAGTTGCAAGTGCATGACATCACTTGGTAGAGTGAGGATGTGGGAATGAAGGCCACACGGTTCCAAATTAGGACGCTGGGGACTACGTGGAGAGACTGCGGCAGGAGGAACAGATCAATTTTGTCATTTGACACCCAACATCCTAACCCCTAACCCCTAACACTAAGCCTAACCCTCAACCAAACCCTAACCCTAACCATAACCCAAACCCTAACCCTAATTCTAACTGTAAAGCTAACCCTAAACCAAATCCTAAACCTATCCCTAACCCTAACCCTAACCCTAATTCTAACCCTAACCCTGACCCTAACCCATCCTTAACCCTAACCGTAACCCTAAGCCTAATCCTAACATTAACCCTAAACCTAAACCAAACCCAAACCCTAACCCTAACCCTAAACCTAACCCAACCCCAAAGCCTAACCCTAACCCTAACCCTAAACCGAACCCAAACCCAAAGCCTAAACCTAACCCTAAACCTAACTCTAACACAAACCCTAACCCTAACCCAAACCAAAAGCCTAACCTTAACCCTAACCCTAACCCTAACCCTAACCCTAACCCTAACCCTGACTCTCATCCTAACATTAACCCTAACACTAAGCGTAACCCTAACCCAAACCATAACCCTAATCCTACCTGTAAAGCTAACCCTAAAACAAATCCTAAACCTAACCCTAAACCTAACCCTAACTCTAATCCTAACCCTAACCCTAACCCATCCTTAACGCTAACCCTAACCCTAATCCTAATCCTAACATTAACCCTAACCCTAACCTTAAGCCTAACCCTAAACCTAACACAAACACAAACCCTAACCCTAACACTAAACCTAACCCAAATACAAAGCCTAACCCTAACCCTAACCCTAAACCTAACCCAAACACAAAGCCTAAACCTAACCCTAAACCTAACCCTAACACAAACCCTAACCCTAACACAAACCCAGAGCCTAACCTTAACCCTAACCCTAACCCTAACCCTAACCCTAAACCTAACCCTAACACAAATGAAACCCTAACCCTAAACCTAAACCTAACCCAAACCCAAACCCTAACCCTAACCCTAACCCTAACCCTAACCCTAATCCTAAACCCAAACCTAACCCTAATGCTAAAACAAACCCTAACACTAATCCTAACCCTACCCCTTACCCTAGCCCAAACACAAACTCTAACACTAACACTAACCCTAACCCTAACCCTTAACCTAACCCAAAAACAAACCCTAAATCTAACCCTAACCCTAAACCTATAAAAACCCAAACCCTAAACCTAACGCTAAACCTAACCCAAACCGTAACCCTAAATCTAAAGCTAACCCTGACTCTCATCCTAACATTAACCCTAACCCTAAGCGTAACCCTAACCCAAACCATAACCCTAATCCTAACTGTAAAGCTAACCCTAAACCAAATCCTAAACCTAACCCTAACCCTAACCCTAACCCTAATCCTAACCCTAACCCTAACCCATCCTTAATCCTAACCCTAACCCTAAACCTAATCCTAACATTAACCCTAACCCCATCCCTTACCCTAACCCCAATCCAAAACCTAAACCTAACCCTAACCCTAACCCTAATCCTAACCCTAACACTAACCCTAACCCAAACCCTAATCATAACCCTAACCCTATCCCAAACCCTAACCCTAACCCTAAACCTAACAAAAACAATAACCCTAACCCTAACCCTAAACGAAACACTAACCCTAACCCAAAACCAAAGCCTAACCCTAAAACTAACCGTAACCCAAACCCAAACCCTAAACCTAACCCTAACCCTAAGCCTAACCCTAACCCTAACCCAAACCCTAACCCTAACCCTAACCCTAACCTAAACCCTAATCCTATCCGTAACCCTAACCGTAAAACAAACCCTAACCCTAATCCTAGCTATAACCCTAACACTAACCCAAATCCTAACCCTAACCCTAACCCAAACTCTAACCCTAAAACTAACCCTAACTCAAACTCAATCCCTATCCCTAACCCTGAACCTAAACCTAACCCTAACAATAACCCCAACCCAAACCGTTACCCTAACCCTCAACCTAACCCTAACACAAACCATAACACTAACCCTAACCCTCAACCTATCCGTAACCCTAAACAAAACATTAACCATAACCCTAACCCTAACAGTAATCCTAACATTAACCCTAACCCTAACCCTAACCCTAAAACTATCCCTAACCCAAACCCTAACCCTAACGCTAAACCTAACCCAAACCCTAACCCTAACCCTGACTCTCATCCTAACATTAACCCTAACACTAAGCGTACCCCTAACCCAAACCCTAACCCTAATCCTACCTGTAAAGCCAACCCTAAAACAAATCCTAAACCTACCCAAACCCAAACCCAAACCCACTGGGGACTAGGTGGAGAGCCTGCAGCAGGAGGAACAGATCAATTTTATCATTGAGCTGCTTGACATGTGCATTACACAGCCACATCTCTGCCTCACGCTGGAGTTCCCAGGCTGAGAGGTTCTCAACCTCACCTTGGTCACCAATCGAAGAACACTTGGCCAATGCTGAGGCAGATATGCAGTGCATGCTTAAGATGCCACAGAAACCATTCTGCACAGTGATCTCAAGTTCTGCAACTGTAAGTGAAGTAAGCACTGTAAGTGCCATTCTGGGAGTGCAGGGGTAGAACGGTGTGCTAGGTGCCTAGGGTTGGTTCAGTGAAAAGACAGTCTCTGGTTAGCTGACATTAGGGTAGTTCATACTTACCCTGGCTTTGTTTTCATTGATATATTTTTTAAAGCCTGGGACGAGTTTTTTTTTGGAAAAATTCTTGGAACTTCCTGGACCTACTTTGAGCTGGGGAGCTGTTTGGCCTTTAGATACCATAGAACTGATGAGAAGAAATGGTACTTTCATACAAGGCCTCTTTAGATCTCAGTCCCCTCCCTCAATTCATTTGCGTAGGACTTTACCGCCTAGAACTTATGCAGCTCACCAGAAACTGGTGACTCAGTGTGTAGCTTGGTGGCCTTCATCAAGCCCTCCTACCATCCCCTTCTGGATCCTTGGACCTGTTATCTGCTTTTGTTCCTCCTTTTCTTTTGGGGAATCCAGGGCTCATGCATTCTAAGCAATGCTCTTCTCTGGTCTTCCCCCAGTGTCCAGATTGCCTCATGTTGGATATGACTGTCATGTCCTTGGGCTTTTCCAGAAACATAATTTGTGATAGGTTTTTCGCCTCCTTCTTACACACAACAAACTACCCACATTAGATACTGTGCCACTTGGGATGACAAACAGTTGCACACACTTTGCACAGATACTCATCAACCAAAAGACATGACTACTGTGTATTACTCTGTTTATACATCACTCGGTTTTCCAGATGACAGCAGACAGTTGACATCAGAGCTAAACATAAACCACACTGACGTGAACTGTGTAGGAATGCTCAGATGGTCGATGACCTTTTGCCACTGTTTCCTGCTATTGCAGATCCCTACCCTTCCTAGAATCCACATACAAGACGAGTGTATTCAGTGACCTGCAAAACTGCATGCTCTTCATCCCTGGGAGATATGTTAGGATGGGAGCTCCTGGAAGGATGATAAAGTGTGCTTTCGGAAGATGTTCTCCTGCTCTCAAAATCTTTAGTATACAACTGTGGTTGAAACTTGTCAACAGTCTCTGCATTATGTTAAATCTCCCCTTCTACAGCAATGCGAGGCAAGTGGTCATTTTCAATGGTATGTTCTAAGCACTCGAACAGGCTTCATGAGTAACACTGGAATGATGTTCTTGTGTGTGCCTGTGTGTGTGTTTCTGTGTGTGTGTGTCTCTGTTTAGGCTCATATTTGCCTAAATGCAAAGATTAAACTTTTGGTTAGTGTTTTCAGGTTCTCATCCACTTTTTAATGAGACAAAGTTACTCACTGACTTATAACTCAGTGTTTTAGCATGGCTGGAAGCCCAGGGTTCTCTTGTGTCTGCCTCCCAGATGCTGGGATTCCAAGTCTGCTTCCTGAGGCCAGTCATTATCCTGGGTTCTAGAATTCAAACTCAGATCCACATGATTGAATTACAAGAAGTTTGCCCTCTAAGCTATCCATTCAATCCAATTTCATAATTGTGAGAGTGCTTATTTCTGTAAGTTCTTCATACTTGGTAGATGTCTATTTGTGCTTACTACATCATGTTTGCGTTCCTTGAGAGTCTTGTGTAGTGTGCCACCTTTGAACAAGTAGCTTGTGCTTTTAATACTCTTTTCTTGAGTTCTTGAGCTGACTACACTCCGAAATGGATTGTGACATGGAAGTGTAAGCCAAATAATGCTTTGCTGTCAGATAGGTATAGCAGGATAGGTTGGAATCTTGCGGAATTTCTTCAGAGTTGAGAGGTTGCTGAAGCCAGGCATACCCAGCCAGTTGGGTGGGTGTGGTGGAATGGGCATACTGATGGAACTGTCCACATGGACAGGGGGCAGGAGAGTACTTAGCAGTGCAAGCACTGCTATGTAAGGAAGAGGCTATGTCAGAGGATCCCAGGAAGTGACGTCACCTCTATGACATCAGATGAAAGAGAACTCAGAATCTTGTAGTTACCTAGTAACTACAGGTCTGTAGCAATCTGAACTGACTCACTTGTCTGCATACAATGACCAGAGCAGGATATGTTAATCCTCGTTCTCTTCTTCTGGAGACTGAGGACCAGAAACACCAGGAATAGGTGCCTTGGCCACTTCTGGAGACACTGAGTGCTCTCTGTAGCCCAGAGCATCTGGCGGTTTATGCACTGGGTCACACAGGAGACAATGATGAGTGCCTTTCAGTTAAACTTTGTAATCCCTTGGTCCACCCATGTTCGTCTTTTGTGTGTGTGTGTCTGTGTATGTATGCGTGTGAGTGTGTGTGTGTGTTAGAGAGAGCGAGAAACAGAGAGAAAAAGTGAGTGAGACAGGGAGATAGAGAGAGAATTTTGAGGAAATTACCATTTTTCACCTTAGTGTATGGCAACATATGATTGAGAAATCTGACAGAGTTTACAAGTTTGAAACTTCCTTCCTCTCTCCTTCCTAAGGATGACCAGAAAATATCCCGTATACTTACTGAGCTGTGCAGGTTAATCTACAGAATGCAGACAAAGTGAAGAAGTTGTTGAGCTATCTGTCAAGAGATGCCCAGAATGGGAACTATCTGTTTGTCTCTACATTCTTAAAATCTGCAAGTCACACCGCTTCCTGTCAGGGTCTGGACTCCGTAATGAAAAGGTGGGTGACAATGTCGAAGCAGAGGGGAGGTCAGGACTCCTATTCAGGTCTTAGGAAGGCTCTGCTTTTCCCTGAGACAATGTTTGTCCTGGGCTTCAAACAGCCTGGACAGCCAGAGAGTACTCAAATTGATGGCACTCACTTCCTCTAAGGTGGGCTTTATCAAGTTCTAGACTAGGCATACCTTGCAGGGCAGTTTTTCTCAGTTTGTAAGGGGGTTTTACCATCCATCTAGGCCACAGTGCACAATTGTAAGAAGCCCAATGAGACTCCAGTAATCTCTGTGCCAAGCAAGAAATCTGTGAGGGAGAAGTTTGTGTTGAAGTAATTACATGAGGAGCCCTGAATAATCTGTGGCAACAGGCTCCTTGTCAGGTCTCAGAGAGCAGTTCATAGTGGACCCTGCCATCCAGACTACAGCTTCTGTTCTTAATGATGTCCCTCTAGCTCTCCTGCCAGGTAGGCTGTATAGAAGTGCAAGCTGTGGGGACAGAGAAGAGAAGCAGAGGGGTGGAGAGGGGACTAAGCACAGGTAGTAGGCATGACATTCTACTCCCTTACTTGCTGTCACTGTGCAAGCCAAGTCCTGCATAGGAACATGGAAAGACAATGTGTGCCACATGTCGTCCTGCAGCTGCATTGACCCTCCTGGTACCTTGAGGTGGAATTCCAGCGCTCTGACCTCAAGGAAAGGATAGTTGCAAGTGCATGACATCACTTGGTAGAGTGAGGATGTGGGAATGAAGGCCACACGGTTCCAAATTAGGACGCTGGGGACTACGTGGAGAGACTGCGGCAGGAGGAACAGATCAATTTTGTCATTTGACACCCAACATCCTAACCCCTAACCCCTAACACTAAGCCTAACCCTCAACCAAACCCTAACCCTAACCCTAACCCTAAACCTAAACCAAACCCTAACCCTAACCCTAACCCTGAATCTAACAGAAACCAAACCCTAACCCTAAACCTAAACCTAATCCTAACCCTAACCCTAACCCTAATCCTAAACCTAACCCAAACCCTAACCCTAAACGTAACCCTTACCCTAAATCAAACCCTAACCCTAACCCTAAACCTAAGTCTAACCCTAACCCTAAACCTAACCCTAACCCTAAACCTAACCCAAACCCTAACACTAACCCTAATCCAAACGAAACCCTAACACTAACCCTAAATGTAACTCAAATCCAAACCCTAACCCTAACCCAAAACCTAACCCTAACCGTAAAACAAATTTTAACACTAACCCTAACACTAACGCTTAATCTAATCCAAACCCAAACCCTAACACTAACACTAACGCTAACACTACCCCTTACCCTAGCCCAAATATAAACCCTAACCCTAACCCTAAACATAATTCTAACCCTAACACAAACCCTAAACCTAACCCTAACCAAACCCAAACCCTAATCCTAACCTTAACCCTAACCCTAAACCAAACCCTAACCCTAAACCTAACCGTAATCCTAAACCTAACCCTAAACCTAATCTAACCCAAAACCCTAACCCTAACCCTAACCCTATCCCTAAAACTAAACCAATCCAAAACATAACATTAACCCTAAACCTAACCCTAACCCAAACCAAAACACTAAACCTAACCCTAACCCTAATCCTAAACCTAACCCTAACCCTAACCCTAAGCCAAACCTAAACCGTAATCCTAACCCTAAAACTAAACCTAACCCTAACCCAAACCCTAACCCTAACCATAAACCTAACCCTAACCCAAACCATTACCCTAACCCTAACCCTATCCCTAACCCTAACCCTAACCCTAATCCTAACATTAACCCTAACCCTAACTTAACCGAAACCCTAACCCTAATCCTAACCATAACCCTAACCCTAATCCAAATACTAAAACTAACCCTAAACCTAACCCAATCACTAACCCTAACCTTTCCTCTATTCCTGCCACTTACATTATAACTAACACTAAACCTAACCCTACCCCAAACCCAACCCTAACCCTAAACCTAACCCCTAACACTAACCCTAACCAAAAACATAACAGTAACCCTAATCCATTTCCTAACACTAACCCTAACCCTAACCCTAAACCTAAACCTAACCCAAACCCAAACCCAAACCCTAACACTAACACTAACACTAACCCTAACCCTAACCCTTACCATTACCCCAAACCAAACCCTAACCCCAACCCTAACCCTAACCCTAAACCTAACCCTAAGCCAAACCCTAACACTAATCCTAAACCAAACCCTAACCCTAACCCTAAACCGAACCCAAAGCATAACCATAAATAAAATCCTAACCCTAAACCTAACACAAACCCTAACCCTAACCCTAACCCTAACCCTAACCCTAACACTAACACTAACCCTAACCCTAACCCTTACCCTAACCCAAACCCAAAACCTAACCCTAACCCTAACCCTAACCCTAAACCTAAATCTAACACTAAACCTAACCCTAACCCTGACCCTAACCATAACCCTAAACCTAAACCTAAACCTAACCCAAACCCTAACCATAACCCTAACCCTAACCCAAATGAAACCCTAACTCTAAACCTAAACCTAACCCAAACCCAAAGCCTAAACCTAACCCTAACCGAAACCCAAACCCTAAACCTAACCCTAACCCTAAAACTAACCCAAACCCAAACCCTATCTCTAACCCTAACCCAAATGAAACCCTAACCCTAAACCTAAACCTAACCCAAACCCAAACACTAACCCTAACCCTAACCGTAAAACTAACCCTAACACAAAACCTAACCCTAACGCTAAAACAAACCCTAACACTAATCCTAACCCTACCCCTAACCCTAACCCAAAGCCAAACTCTAACACTAACACTAACACTAACCCTAACCCTAAAACTTAACCTAACCCAAACACAAACCCTAACCCTAACCCTAAACCTAAACTTTACCCTAACCCTAACCCTAACCCTAAGCGAAACCCAAACCATAACCCTAACCCTAACCCTAAACCTATCCCCAACCCAAACCCTAACCCTAACGCTAAAAATAAACCCAAACCCTAACCCTAACTCTGACTCTCATCCTAACATTAACCCTAACACTAAGGGTAACCATAACCCAAACCCTAACCCTAATCCAACCTGCAGAGCCAACCCTAAAACAAATCCTCAACCTAACCCTAAACCTAACCCTAACCCTAACCCAAAACCGTAACCCTAACCCTAATCCTAACCCTAACCCTAACCCTAACCCAAACCCTAACCCTAACCCTAAGCCTAACCCAACCCCTAACCCTAACCCTAACCCAAACCCTAACCCTAAAACTAATCCTAACATTAACCCTAACCCTAACCTTAACCGAAACCCTAACCCTAATTCTAACTATAACCCTAACCCTAAAGCAAATACTAAGCCTAACCCTAAGCCTAACCCAAACACTAACCATAACCCTAACCCTAAAACTAACACTAAACCTAACCCTAACGCAAAACCAAACCTTAAACCTAACCGTAATCCTAACAGAAATGCTAACCGTAATCCTAATTCTAAACCAAGCCCTAATTGTTAACCTAACCCTAAACCAAACCCTAAACCTAACCCACACCCTAACCCTAATCCTAACCCTAATCCAAACCCAAAGTCTATCCCTAACCCTAACCCTAACCCTAACCCTAACACAAAACCTAACCCTAAACCTAAACCTACCCCAAACCCTAATCCTAACCCTAACCCTAACCCAAACCCTAACCCTAACCCAAACCCTAAGATTCACCCTAATTCTAACAATAACCCTAACCCTAATCCAAACCGTAACCCTAACCCTAACCCTAACCCTAATCCTAATATTAACACTCAACCTAACCCTAAACCTAACCCAAATCCTAAACCTAATCCTAACTATAACCCTAATCCTAAACCAAATCCTATCCCTACACCTAACCCTAACCCTAACCCTAAACCTAACCCTAACCTAACCCTAATCCTAACATTAACCCAAACCCTAACATTAACCCTAACCCAAACCGTAACACTAATCCTGAGTATAACGCTAACAATAAACCAAACCCTAACCATAACCCTAACCCTAACCCTAACCCTAATCCTAACCCTAACCCTAACCCTAATCCTAACCCTAACCCTAACACTAACCCAAACCCTAACCCTAACCCTAACCTGAACCCGAACCCTAATCCTAACATTAACCCTAACCCTAACCCTAACCTTAACCCTAACCCTAACCATAAACAAAACCCTAACATTAACCCTAACCCTAACCCAAACCCTAACCCTAACCCTAACCCTAACCCTAACCCAAACCCTAACCCTAACCCTAACTCTAACCCTAACCCTAACCCATAACCAACCCCTATCCCTAACCCTGACACTAACGCTAACCCTAACCTTAACTCAACCCTTACCCTAACCTTAACCCTAACCCAAACCCTAACCCTAACACTAACCCAAACCCTAACCCTAACCCTAACCTGAACCCGAACCCTAATCCTAACATTAACCCTAACCCTAACCCTAACCTTAACCCTAACCCTAACCATAAACAAAACCCTAACATTAACCCTAACCCTAACCCAAACCCTAACCCTAACCCTAACCCTAACCCTAACCCAAACCCTAACCCTAACCCTAACTCTAACCCTAACCCTAACCCATACCCAACCCCTATCCCTAACCCTGACACTAACGCTAACCCTAACCTTAACTCAACCCTTACCCTAACCTTAACCCTAACCCAAACCCAAACCCTAAACCTAACCCTAACCCTAAACCCAAACCTAACCCTAATGCTAAAACAAACCCTAACCCTAACCCAAACCCTAACCCTAAAACTAATCCTAACATTAACCCTAACCCTAACCTTAACCGAAACCCTAACCCTAATTCTAACTATAACCCTAACCCTAAACCTAACCCTAACCCTAACCCTAACCCTAACCCTAACCTAAATGCTAACCATAAACCTAACCCTAACGAAAACCCAAACCCTAACCCTAACCCTAACCCTAACCCTAAACCCAAACCTAACCCTAATGCTAAAACAAACCCTAACACTAATCCTAACCCTACCCCTTACCCTAGCCCAAACACAAACTCTAACACTAACACTAACACTAACCCTAACACTTAACCTAACCCAAACACAAACCCTAAATCTAACCCTAACCCTAAACCTATCCCTTACCCAAACCCTAACCCTAACGCTAAACCTAACCCAAACCGTAACCCTAAATCTAAAGCTAACCCTGACTCTCATCCTAACATTAACCCTAACCCTAAGCGTAACCCTAACCCAAACCATATCCCTAATCGTAACTGTAAAGCTAACCCTAAACCAAATCGTAAACCTAACCCTAACCGTAACCCTAACCCTAATCCTAACCCTAACCCTAACCCATCCTTAACCCTAACCCTAACCCTAACCCTAATCCTAACATTAACCCTAACCCTATCCCTTACCCTAACCCCAATCCAAAACCTAACCCTAACCCTAACCCTAACCCTAATACTAACCCTAACACTAACCCTAACCCAAACCCTAATCATAACCCTAACCCTATCCCAAACCCTAACCCTAACCCTAAACCTAACAAAAACAATAACCCTAACCCTAACCCTAAACCAAACCCTAACCCTAACCCTAAACCTAACCCAAACCCAAAGCCTAACCCTAACCCTAACCCTAAACCTAACCCAAACCCAAAGCCTAAACCTAACACTAAACCTATCCCTAACACAAACCCTAACCCTAACCCAAACCCAAAGCCTAACCTTAACCCTAACCTAACCCTTACCCTAACCCTAACCCTAATCCTAACATTAACCCAAACCCTAACATTAACCCTAACCCAAACCCTAATACTAATACTAAGTATAACGCTAACCCTAAACCAAATCCTAACCCAAACCCTAACCCTAACCCAAATCCTAACCCTAACCCTAACCTTAACCATAATCCTAAACCTAACCCTAAACCTAATCCAAAACCTAACCCTAATACTAATCGTAACATTAACCCTAACCCTAACCGTAACCTTAACCCTAACCCTAACCATAACCCAAACTCTAAACTTAACCCTAATCCTACCCCTAACCCAAAACTTAACCCTAACCATAACCCTAACCCTAACACAAACCCTAACCATAACCCTAACGCTAACTCTAAATCTAACCTTAACCCATTGCCAAACCCTAACAGTAACACTAACCCTAACCCTAACTCCTACCCTAACCCAAACCCAAACCCTAACACTAACCCTAACTCGAAACCTAACCCTAAACCTAACCAAACCCAAACCCTAATCCTAACCCTACCCTAACCCTAACTCAAACCGTAAACCTAACCCTAACCCTAACCCTGATCCTAAACCTAACCCTAAACCTAACTCTAACGCTAAACCAGAACCTAACCCTAACCCTAAGCCTAACCCTAAACCTAACCCAATCCAAAACCTAACACTAACCCTAAACCTAACGATAACGCAAACCGAAAGCCTAACCCTAACCCTAACCTAAACCCTAACCCTAAACATAACGCTAAACCTAAACCTAACCATAACCCTAACCCAAACCAAAACCCTAACACTAACCATAAACCTAACCATAACTCAAAACCAAACCCTAACCTAACCCTTACCCTAACCCTAACCCTAACCCAAACCCTAAACTTACCCTAACCCTAACCATAAAACTAACCCTAACCAAACCTAAACCCTAATCCTAACCCTAACCCTAACTCTAACCCAAATCCTAACCCTAACCCTAACCGTAATACTAAACCTAACCCTAAAACTAACCCTAACACTAACCCAAAACCGTAACCCTAACCCTAACCCTAACCCTAACCCTAACCCAAACCCTAACCCTAACCCTAAGCCTAACCCAAACCCTAACCCTAACCCTAACCCAAACCCTAACCCTAAAACTAATCCTAATATTAACCCTAACCCTAACCTTAACCGAAACCCTAACCCTAATTCTAACTATAACCCTAACCCTAAAGCAAATACTAAGCCTAACCCTAAGCCTAACCCAAACACTAACCATAACCCTAACCCTAAAACTAACATTAAACCTAACCCTAACGCAAAACCAAACCTTAAACCTAACCGTAATCCTAACAGAAACGCTAACCGTAATCCTAATTCTAAACCAAGCCCTAATTGTAAACCTAACCCTAAACCAAACCCTAAACCTAACCCACACCCTAACCCTAATCCTAACCCTAACCCAAACCCAAAGCCTAACCCTAACCCTAACCCTAACCCTAAACCTAACCCTAACACAAAACCTAACCCTAAACCTAAACCTACCCCAAACCCTAATCCTAACCCTAACCCTAACCCAAACCCTAACCCTAACCCAAACCCTAAGATTCACCGTAATTCTAACCATAACCCTAACCCTAATCCAAACCGTAACCCTAACCCTAACCCTAACCCTAATCCTAATATTAAGCCTCAACCTAACCCTAAACCTAACCCAAATCCTAAACCTAATCCTAACTATAACCCTAATCCTAAACCAAATCCTATCCGTAAACCTAACCCTAACCCTAACCCTAAACCTAACCCTAACCTAACCCTAATCCTAACATTAACCCAAACCCTAACATTAACCCTAACCCAAACCCTAACACTAATCCTAAGTATAACGCTAACAATAAACCAAACCCTAACCATAACCCTAACACTAACCCTAACCCTAACCCAAACCCTAACCCTAACCCTAATCCTAACCCTAACCCTAACACTAACCCAAACCCTAACCCTAACCCTAACCTGAACCCAAACCCTAATCCTAACATTGACCCTAACCCTAACCCTAACATTAACCCTAACCCTAACCATAACCAAAACCCTAACCTTAACCCTAACCCTAACCCTAACCCTAACCCTAACCCTAACCCTAACCCTAACCCAAACCCTAACCCTAACCCTAACTCTAACCCTAACCCTAACCCAAACCCAACCCCTATCCCTAACCCTGACACTAACGCTAAACCTAACCCTAACCCAACCCTTACCCTAACCTTAACCCTAACCCAAACCCAAACCCTAAACCTAAACCTAACAAAAACCCTAACCCTAAACCTAACACTAACCCTAACCCAAAACCAAACCCTAACCCTAAACCTAACCCTAACCCTAACCCAAACCCTAACCATAACCCTAACCCTTACCCTAATCCTAACCCAAATGCTAACCATAAACCTAACCGTAATGAAAACCCAAACCCTAACCCCAACCCTAACCCTAACCCAAACCCCACACCCAAACCTAACCCTAATGCTAAAACAAACCCTAACACTAATCCTAACCCTACCCCTTACTCTAGCCACAACACAAACTCTAACACTAACACTAACCCTAACCGTAACACTTAACCTAACCCAAACACAAACCCTAAATCTAACCCTAACCCTAAACCTATCCCTAATCCAAACCCTAACCCTAACGCTAAACCTAACCCAAACCGTAACCCTAAATCTAAAGCTAACCCTGACTCTCATCCTAACATTAACCCTAACCCTAAGCGTAACCCTAACCTAAACCATAACCCTAATCCTAACTGTAAAGCTAACCCTAACCCTTACCCTAACCCTAACCCATCCTTAACCCTAACCCTAACCCTAACCCTAATCCTAACATTAACCCTAACCCTATCCCTTACCCTAACCCCAATCCAAAACCTAACCCTAACCCTAACCCTAAACCTAATCCTAACCCTAACACTAACCCTAAACCAAACCCTAATCATAACCCTAACCCTATCCCAAACCCTAACCCTTACCCTAAACCTAACAAAAACAATAATCCTAACCCTAACCCTAAACCAAACACTAACCCTAACCCAAAAACAAAGCCTAATCCTAAAACTAACCCTAACCCAAACCCAAATCCTAAACCTAACCCTAACCCTAAGCCTAAACCTAACCCTAACCCAAACCCCAACCCTAACCCTAACCCTAACCTAAAACCTAAACCTATCCCTAACCCTAACCGTAAAACAAACCCTAACCCTAATCCTAGCTATAACCCTAACACTAACCCAAATCCTAACCCTAACCCTAACCCAAACTCTAACCCTAAAACTAACCCTAACTCAAACTCAATCCCTATCCCTAACCCTGACCCTAAACCTAACCCTAACAATAACCCCAACCCAAACCGTTACCCTAACCCCCACCCTAACCCTAAAAGAAACCGTAACACTAACCCTAACCCTCAACCTATTCGTAACCCTAAACCAAACATTAACCATAACCCTAACCCTAACAGTAATCCTAACATTAACCCTAACCCTAACCCTAACCCTAACCCTAACCTTAACCCTATTCCAAACCCTAACCCTAATCCTTACTATAACCCTAACCCTAACCCAAAACCTAAACCTCACCCTTACCATAACCCAAACCCTAACCCTAACCCTAAACCTAACCCAAACCGTTACCCTAACCCTAACCCTAACCCTCACCCTATCCCTAACCCTAATCCAAACCTTAACCATAAACCTAACCCTAAACCTAATCCTAACATTAACTCTAACCCTAACCTTTACCCTATCCCGAACAATAACCCTAATCCTAACTATGACGCTCACCCTAAACCTAACCCAAACCTTAACCCTAACCCTAACCCTGGCCCTAACCCTAATACTAAATCTAGCACTAAACCTAACCCTAACCCTAACCTTAACCCTAACCCGAACAATAACCCTAATCCTAACTATAACCCTAACCCTAACCCTAACCCTAACTCAATCCCTAACCCTAACCCTAACCCTAACCCTAACCCAAACACTAAATCTAACACTATACCTAACCCTAACACAAACCCAAACCCTAAACCTAACCCTAACCCTTACCTTAAACCAAAACCAAATCCTAACCCTAACCCTAACCCTAACCCTAATACTAAATCTAACACTAAACCTAACGCTAGCCCAAACCGATACCCTAACCCTAACCCTAACCATAACCATAACCGAAACACTAACCCTAACCCAAACCCAAACCCTAACCCTAACCCTAACACTAACCGAAAAGCTAACCTTAACCCTAATCCTAACCCTAAACCTAACCCAATCCAAACCCTAACCCTAACCCTAAACCGTAACCCTAACCCTAACACTAGACCTAAAACTAACCCTAGCCCTAACCCAACCCCAAACCCTAACCCTAATCCTAAGCCTAACCCTAACCCAAGCCCTAACCCTAACCCAAACGCTAAGATTCACCGTAATTCTAACCATAACCCTAACCCTAATCCAAACCGTAACCCTAAGCCTAACCCTAACCCTAATCCTAATATTAACCCTCAACCTAACCCTATACCTAACCCAAATCCTAAACCTAATCCTAACTATAACCCTAATCCTAAACCAAATCCTATCCCTAAACCTAACCCTAACCCTAACCCTAAACCTAACCCTAACCTAACCCTAATCCTAACATTAACCCAAACCCTAACATTAACCCTAACCCAAACCGTAACACTAATCCTAAGTATAACGCTAACAATAAACCAAACCCTAACCATAACCCTAACCCTAACCCTAACCCTAATCCTAACCGTAACCCTAACCCTAATCCTAACCCTAACCCTAACACTAACCCAAACCCTAACCCTAACCCTAACCTGAACCCGAACCCTAATCCTTACATTAACCTTAACCCTAACCCTAACCATAAACAAAACCCTAACATTAACCCTAACCCTAACCCAAACCCTAAACCTAACCCTAACCCTAACCCTAACCCAAACCCTAACCCTAACCCTAACTCTAACCCTAACCCTAACCCATACCCAACCCCTATCCCTAACCCTGACACTAACGCTAACCCTAACCCTAACCCAACCATTACCCTAACCTTAACCCTAACCCAAACCCAAACCCTAAACCTAACCCTAACCCTAAACCCAACCTAACCCTAATGCTAAAACAAACCCTAACCCTAACCCAAACCCTAACCCTAAAACTAATCCTAACATTAACCCTAACCCTAACCTTAACCGAAACCCTAACCCTAATTCTAACTATAACCCTAACCCTAAACCTAACCCTAACCCTAACCCAAACCCTAACCATTACCCTAACCCTAACCCTAACCCAAATGCTAATCATAAACCTAACCCTAACGAAAACCCAAACCCTAACCCTAACCCTAACCCTAACCCTAAACCCAAACCTAACCCTAATGCTAAAACAAACCCTAACACTAATCCTAACCCTACCCCTTACCCTAGCCCAAACACAAACTCTAACACTAACACTAACCCTAACCCTAACACTTAACCTAACCCAAACACAAACCCTAAATCTAACCCTAACCCTAAACCTATCCCTAACCCAAACCCTAACCCTAACGCTAAACCTAACCCAAACCCTAACCCTAACCCTGACTCTCATCCTAACATTAACCCTAACACTAAGCGTACCCCTAACCCAAACCCTAACCCTAATCCTACCTGTAAAGCCAACCCTAAAACAAATCCTAAACCTACCCAAACCCAAACCCAAACCCACTGGGGACTAGGTGGAGAGCCTGCAGCAGGAGGAACAGATCAATTTTATCATTGAGCTGCTTGACATGTGCATTACACAGCCACATCTCTGCCTCACGCTGGAGTTCCCAGGCTGAGAGGTTCTCAACCTCACCTTGGTCACCAATCGAAGAACACTTGGCCAATGCTGAGGCAGATATGCAGTGCATGCTTAAGATGCCACAGAAACCATTCTGCACAGTGATCTCAAGTTCTGCAACTGTAAGTGAAGTAAGCACTGTAAGTGCCATTCTGGGAGTGCAGGGGTAGAACGGTGTGCTAGGTGCCTAGGGTTGGTTCAGTGAAAAGACAGTCTCTGGTTAGCTGACATTAGGGTAGTTCATACTTACCCTGGCTTTGTTTTCATTGATATAATTTTAAAGCCTGGGACGAGTTTTTTTTTGGAAAAATTCTTGGAACTTCCTGGACCTACTTTGAGCTGGGGAGCTGTTTGGCCTTTAGATACCATAGAACTGATGAGAAGAAATGGTACTTTCATACAAGGCCTCTTTAGATCTCAGTCCCCTCCCTCAATTCATTTGCGTAGGACTTTACCGCCTAGAACTTATGCAGCTCACCAGAAACTGGTGACTCAGTGTGTAGCTTGGTGGCCTTCATCAAGCCCTCCTACCATCCCCTTCTGGATCCTTGGACCTGTTATCTGCTTTTGTTCCTCCTTTTCTTTTGGGGAATCCAGGGCTCATGCATTCTAAGCAATGCTCTTCTCTGGTCTTCCCCCAGTGTCCAGATTGCCTCATGTTGGATATGACTGTCATGTCCTTGGGCTTTTCCAGAAACATAATTTGTGATAGGTTTTTCGCCTCCTTCTTACACACAACAAACTACCCACATTAGATACTGTGCCACTTGGGATGACAAACAGTTGCACACACTTTGCACAGATACTCATCAACCAAAAGACATGACTACTGTGTATTACTCTGTTTATACATCACTCGGTTTTCCAGATGACAGCAGACAGTTGACATCAGAGCTAAACATAAACCACACTGACGTGAACTGTGTAGGAATGCTCAGATGGTCGATGACCTTTTGCCACTGTTTCCTGCTATTGCAGATCCCTACCCTTCCTAGAATCCACATACAAGACGAGTGTATTCAGTGACCTGCAAAACTGCATGCTCTTCATCCCTGGGAGATATGTTAGGATGGGAGCTCCTGGAAGGATGATAAAGTGTGCTTTCGGAAGATGTTCTCCTGCTCTCAAAATCTTTAGTATACAACTGTGGTTGAAACTTGTCAACAGTCTCTGCATTATGTTAAATCTCCCCTTCTACAGCAATGCGAGGCAAGTGGTCATTTTCAATGGTATGTTCTAAGCACTCGAACAGGCTTCATGAGTAACACTGGAATGATGTTCTTGTGTGTGCCTGTGTGTGTGTTTCTGTGTGTGTGTGTCTCTGTTTAGGCTCATATTTGCCTAAATGCAAAGATTAAACTTTTGGTTAGTGTTTTCAGGTTCTCATCCACTTTTTAATGAGACAAAGTTACTCACTGACTTATAACTCAGTGTTTTAGCATGGCTGGAAGCCCAGGGTTCTCTTGTGTCTGCCTCCCAGATGCTGGGATTCCAAGTCTGCTTCCTGAGGCCAGTCATTATCCTGGGTTCTAGAATTCAAACTCAGATCCACATGATTGAATTACAAGAAGTTTGCCCTCTAAGCTATCCATTCAATCCAATTTCATAATTGTGAGAGTGCTTATTTCTGTAAGTTCTTCATACTTGGTAGATGTCTATTTGTGCTTACTACATCATGTTTGCGTTCCTTGAGAGTCTTGTGTAGTGTGCCACCTTTGAACAAGTAGCTTGTGCTTTTAATACTCTTTTCTTGAGTTCTTGAGCTGACTACACTCCGAAATGGATTGTGACATGGAAGTGTAAGCCAAATAATGCTTTGCTGTCAGATAGGTATAGCAGGATAGGTTGGAATCTAGCGGAATTTCTTCAGAGTTGAGAGGTTGCTGAAGCCAGGCATACCCAGCCAGTTGGGTGGGTGTGGTGGAATGGGCATACTGATGGAACTGTCCACATGGACAGGGGGCAGGAGAGTACTTAGCAGTGCAAGCACTGCTATGTAAGGAAGAGGCTATGTCAGAGGATCCCAGGAAGTGACCTCACCTCTATGACATCAGATGAAAGAGAACTCAGAATCTTGTAGTTACCTAGTAACTACAGGTCTGTAGCAATCTGAACTGACTCACTTGTCTGCATACAATGACCAGAGCAGGATATGTTAATCCTCGTTCTCTTCTTCTGGAGACTGAGGACCAGAAACACCAGGAATAGGTGCCTTGGCCACTTCTGGAGACACTGAGTGCTCGCTGTAGCCCAGAGCATCTGGCGGTTTATGCACTGGGTCACACAGGAGACAATGATGAGTGCCTTTCAGTTAAACTTTGTAATCCCTTGGTCCACCCATGTTCGTCTTTTGTGTGTGTGTGTCTGTGTATGTATGCGTGTGAGTGTGTGTGTGTGTTAGAGAGAGCGAGAAACAGAGAGAAAAAGTGAGTGAGACAGGGAGATAGAGAGAGAATATTGAGGAAATTACCATTTTTCACCTTAGTGTATGGCAACATATGATTGAGAAATCTGACAGAGTTTACAAGTTTGAAACTTCCTTCCTCTCTCCTTCCTAAGGATGACCAGAAAATATCCCGTATACTTACTGAGCTGTGCAGGTTAATCTACAGAATGCAGACAAAGTGAAGAAGTTGTTGAGCTATCTGTCAAGAGATGCCCAGAATGGGAACTATCTGTTTGTCTCTACATTCTTAAAATCTGCAAGTCACACCGCTTCCTGTCAGGGTCTGGACTCCGTAATGAAAAGGTGGGTGACAATGTCGAAGCAGAGGGGAGGTCAGGACTCCTATTCAGGTCTTAGGAAGGCTCTGCTTTTCCCTGAGACAATGTTTGTCCTGGGCTTCAAACAGCCTGGACAGCCAGAGAGTACTCAAATTGATGGCACTCACTTCCTCTAAGGTGGGCTTTATCAAGTTCTAGACTAGGCATACCTTGCAGGACAGTTTTTGTCAGTTTGTAAGGGGGTTTTACCATCCATCTAGGCCACAGTGCACAATTGTAAGAAGCCCAATGAGACTCCAGTAATCTCTGTGCCAAGCAAGAAATCTGTGAGGGAGAAGTTTGTGTTGAAGTAATTACATGAGGAGCCCTGAATAATCTGTGGCAACAGGCTCCTTGTCAGGTCTCAGAGAGCAGTTCATAGTGGACCCTGCCATCCAGACTACAGCTTCTGTTCTTAATGATGTCCCTCTAGCTCTCCTGCCAGGTAGGCTGTATAGAAGTGCAAGCTGTGGGGACAGAGAAGAGAAGCAGAGGGGTGGAGAGGGGACTAAGCACAGGAAGTAGGCATGACATTCTACTCCCTTACTTGCTGTCACTGTGCAAGCCAAGTCCTGCATAGGAACATGGAAAGACAATCTGTGCCACATGTCGTCCTGCAGCTGCATTGACCCTCCTGGTACCTTGAGGTGGAATTCCAGCGCTCTGACCTCAAGGAAAGGATAGTTGCAAGTGCATGACATCACTTGGTAGAGTGAGGATGTGGGAATGAAGGCCACACGGTTCCAAATTAGGACGCTGGGGACTACGTGGAGAGACTGCGGCAGGAGGAACAGATCAATTTTGTCATTTGACACCCAACATCCTAACCCCTAACCCCTAACACTAAGCCTAACCCTCAACCAAACCCTAACCCTAACCATAACCCAAACCCTAACCCTAATTCTAACTGTAAAGCTAACCCTAAACCAAATCCTAAACCTATCCCTAACCCTAACCCTAACCCTAATTCTAACCCTAACCCTGACCCTAACCCATCCTTAACCCTAACCGTAACCCTAAGCCTAATCCTAACATTAACCCTAAACCTAAACCAAACCCAAACCCTAACCCTAACCCTAAACCTAACCCAACCCCAAAGCCTAACCCTAACCCTAACCCTAAACCGAACCCAAACCCAAAGCCTAAACCTAACCCTAAACCTAACTCTAACACAAACCCTAACCCTAACCCAAACCAAAAGCCTAACCTTAACCCTAACCCTAACCCTAACCCTAACCCTAACCCTAACCCTAACCCTGACTCTCATCCTAACATTAACCCTAACACTAAGCGTAACCCTAACCCAAACCATAACCCTAATCCTACCTGTAAAGCTAACCCTAAAACAAATCCTAAACCTAACCCTAAACCTAACCCTAACTCTAATCCTAACCCTAACCCTAACCCATCCTTAACCCTAACCCTAACCCTAATCCTAATCCTAACATTAACCCTAACCCTAACCTTAAGCCTAACCCTAAACCTAACACAAACACAAACCCTAACCCTAACACTAAACCTAACCCAAATACAAAGCCTAACCCTAACCCTAACCCTAAACCTAACCCAAACACAAAGCCTAAACCTAACCCTAAACCTAACCCTAACACAAACCCTAACCCTAACACAAACCCAGAGCCTAACCTTAACCCTAACCCTAACCCTAACCCTAACCCTAAACCTAACCCTAACACAAATGAAACCCTAACCCTAAACCTAAACCTAACCCAAACCCAAACCCTAACCCTAACCCTAACCCTAACCCTAATCCTAAACCCAAACCTAACCCTAATGCTAAAACAAACCCTAACACTAATCCTAACCCTACCCCTTACCCTAGCCCAAACACAAACTCTAACACTAACACTAACCCTAACCCTAACCCTTAACCTAACCCAAAAACAAACCCTAAATCTAACCCTAACCCTAAACCTATCCCTAACCCAAACCCTAACCCTAACGCTAAACCTAACCCAAACCGTAACCCTAAATCTAAAGCTAACCCTGACTCTCATCCTAACATTAACCCTAACCCTAAGCGTAACCCTAACCCAAACCATAACCCTAATCCTAACTGTAAAGCTAACCCTAAACCAAATCCTAAACCTAACCCTAACCCTAACCCTAACCCTAATCCTAACCCTAACCCTAACCCACCCTTAATCCTAACCCTAACCCTAAACCTAATCCTAACATTAACCCTAACCCGATCCCTTACCCTAACCCCAATCCAAAACCTAAACCTAACCCTAACCCTAACCCTAATCCTAACCCTAACACTAACCCTAACCCAAACCCTAATCATAACCCTAACCCTATCCCAAACCCTAACCCTAACCCTAAACCTAACAAAAACAATAACCCTAACCCTAACCCTAAACGAAACACTAACCCTAACCCAAAACCAAAGCCTAACCCTAAAACTAACCGTAACCCAAACCCAAACCCTAAACCTAACCCTAACCCTAAGCCTAACCCTAACCCTAACCCAAACCCTAACCCTAACCCTAACCCTAACCTAAACCCTAATCCTATCCGTAACCCTAACCGGAAAACAAACCCTAACCCTAATCCTAGCTATAACCCTAACACTAACCCAAATCCTAACCGTAACCCTAACCCAAACTCTAACCCTAAAACTAACCCTAACTCAAACTCAATCCCTATCCCTAACCCTGAACCTAAACCTAACCCTAACAATAACCCCAACCCAAACCGTTACCCTAACCCTCAACCTAACCCTAACACAAACCATAACACTAACCCTAACCCTCAACCTATCCGTAACCCTAAACAAAACATTAACCATAACCCTAACCCTAACAGTAATCCTAACATTAACCCTAACCCTAACCCTAACCCTAAAACTATCCCTAACCCAAACCCTAACCCTAACGCTAAACCTAACCCAAACCCTAACCCTAACCCTGACTCTCATCCTAACATTAACCCTAACACTAAGCGTACCCCTAACCCAAACCCTAACCCTAATCCTACCTGTAAAGCCAACCCTAAAACAAATCCTAAACCTACCCAAACCCAAACCCAAACCCACTGGGGACTAGGTGGAGAGCCTGCAGCAGGAGGAACAGATCAATTTTATCATTGAGCTGCTTGACATGTGCATTACACAGCCACATCTCTGCCTCACGCTGGAGTTCCCAGGCTGAGAGGTTCTCAACCTCACCTTGGTCACCAATCGAAGAACACTTGGCCAATGCTGAGGCAGATATGCAGTGCATGCTTAAGATGCCACAGAAACCATTCTGCACAGTGATCTCAAGTTCTGCAACTGTAAGTGAAGTAAGCACTGTAAGTGCCATTCTGGGAGTGCAGGGGTAGAACGGTGTGCTAGGTGCCTAGGGTTGGTTCAGTGAAAAGACAGTCTCTGGTTAGCTGACATTAGGGTAGTTCATACTTACCCTGGCTTTGTTTTCATTGATATATTTTTTAAAGCCTGGGACGAGTTTTTTTTTGGAAAAATTCTTGGAACTTCCTGGACCTACTTTGAGCTGGGGAGCTGTTTGGCCTTTAGATACCATAGAACTGATGAGAAGAAATGGTACTTTCATACAAGGCCTCTTTAGATCTCAGTCCCCTCCCTCAATTCATTTGCGTAGGACTTTACCGCCTAGAACTTATGCAGCTCACCAGAAACTGGTGACTCAGTGTGTAGCTTGGTGGCCTTCATCAAGCCCTCCTACCATCCCCTTCTGGATCCTTGGACCTGTTATCTGCTTTTGTTCCTCCTTTTCTTTTGGGGAATCCAGGGCTCATGCATTCTAAGCAATGCTCTTCTCTGGTCTTCCCCCAGTGTCCAGATTGCCTCATGTTGGATATGACTGTCATGTCCTTGGGCTTTTCCAGAAACATAATTTGTGATAGGTTTTTCGCCTCCTTCTTACACACAACAAACTACCCACATTAGATACTGTGCCACTTGGGATGACAAACAGTTGCACACACTTTGCACAGATACTCATCAACCAAAAGACATGACTACTGTGTATTACTCTGTTTATACATCACTCGGTTTTCCAGATGACAGCAGACAGTTGACATCAGAGCTAAACATAAACCACACTGACGTGAACTGTGTAGGAATGCTCAGATGGTCGATGACCTTTTGCCACTGTTTCCTGCTATTGCAGATCCCTACCCTTCCTAGAATCCACATACAAGACGAGTGTATTCAGTGACCTGCAAAACTGCATGCTCTTCATCCCTGGGAGATATGTTAGGATGGGAGCTCCTGGAAGGATGATAAAGTGTGCTTTCGGAAGATGTTCTCCTGCTCTCAAAATCTTTAGTATACAACTGTGGTTGAAACTTGTCAACAGTCTCTGCATTATGTTAAATCTCCCCTTCTACAGCAATGCGAGGCAAGTGGTCATTTTCAATGGTATGTTCTAAGCACTTGAACAGGCTTCATGAGTAACACTGGAATGATGTTCTTGTGTGTGCCTGTGTGTGTGTTTCTGTGTGTGTGTGTCTCTGTTTAGGCTCATATTTGCCTAAATGCAAAGATTAAACTTTTGGTTAGTGTTTTCAGGTTCTCATCCACTTTTTAATGAGACAAAGTTACTCACTGACTTATAACTCAGTGTTTTAGCATGGCTGGAAGCCCAGGGTTCTCTTGTGTCTGCCTCCCAGATGCTGGGATTCCAAGTCTGCTTCCTGAGGCCAGTCATTATCCTGGGTTCTAGAATTCAAACTCAGATCCACATGATTGAATTACAAGAAGTTTGCCCTCTAAGCTATCCATTCAATCCAATTTCATAATTGTGAGAGTGCTTATTTCTGTAAGTTCTTCATACTTGGTAGATGTCTATTTGTGCTTACTACATCATGTTTGCGTTCCTTGAGAGTCTTGTGTAGTGTGCCACCTTTGAACAAGTAGCTTGTGCTTTTAATACTCTTTTCTTGAGTTCTTGAGCTGACTACACTCCGAAATGGATTGTGACATGGAAGTGTAAGCCAAATAATGCTTTGCTGTCAGATAGGTATAGCAGGATAGGTTGGAATCTTGCGGAATTTCTTCAGAGTTGAGAGGTTGCTGAAGCCAGGCATACCCAGCCAGTTGGGTGGGTGTGGTGGAATGGGCATACTGATGGAACTGTCCACATGGACAGGGGGCAGGAGAGTACTTAGCAGTGCAAGCACTGCTATGTAAGGAAGAGGCTATGTCAGAGGATCCCAGGAAGTGACGTCACCTCTATGACATCAGATGAAAGAGAACTCAGAATCTTGTAGTTACCTAGTAACTACAGGTCTGTAGCAATCTGAACTGACTCACTTGTCTGCATACAATGACCAGAGCAGGATATGTTAATCCTCGTTCTCTTCTTCTGGAGACTGAGGACCAGAAACACCAGGAATAGGTGCCTTGGCCACTTCTGGAGACACTGAGTGCTCTCTGTAGCCCAGAGCATCTGGCGGTTTATGCACTGGGTCACACAGGAGACAATGATGAGTGCCTTTCAGTTAAACTTTGTAATCCCTTGGTCCACCCATGTTCGTCTTTTGTGTGTGTGTGTCTGTGTATGTATGCGTGTGAGTGTGTGTGTGTGTTAGAGAGAGCGAGAAACAGAGAGAAAAAGTGAGTGAGACAGGGAGATAGAGAGAGAATTTTGAGGAAATTACCATTTTTCACCTTAGTGTATGGCAACATATGATTGAGAAATCTGACAGAGTTTACAAGTTTGAAACTTCCTTCCTCTCTCCTTCCTAAGGATGACCAGAAAATATCCCGTATACTTACTGAGCTGTGCAGGTTAATCTACAGAATGCAGACAAAGTGAAGAAGTTGTTGAGCTATCTGTCAAGAGATGCCCAGAATGGGAACTATCTGTTTGTCTCTACATTCTTAAAATCTGCAAGTCACACCGCTTCCTGTCAGGGTCTGGACTCCGTAATGAAAAGGTGGGTGACAATGTCGAAGCAGAGGGGAGGTCAGGACTCCTATTCAGGTCTTAGGAAGGCTCTGCTTTTCCCTGAGACAATGTTTGTCCTGGGCTTCAAACAGCCTGGACAGCCAGAGAGTACTCAAATTGATGGCACTCACTTCCTCTAAGGTGGGCTTTATCAAGTTCTAGACTAGGCATACCTTGCAGGGCAGTTTTTCTCAGTTTGTAAGGGGGTTTTACTAGGCCACAGTGCACAATTGTAAGAAGCCCAATGAGACTCCAGTAATCTCTGTGCCAAGCAAGAAATCTGTGAGGGAGAAGTTTGTGTTGAAGTAATTACATGAGGAGCCCTGAATAATCTGTGGCAACAGGCTCCTTGTCAGGTCTCAGAGAGCAGTTCATAGTGGACCCTGCCATCCAGACTACAGCTTCTGTTCTTAATGATGTCCCTCTAGCTCTCCTGCCAGGTAGGCTGTATAGAAGTGCAAGCTGTGGGGACAGAGAAGAGAAGCAGAGGGGTGGAGAGGGGACTAAGCACAGGTAGTAGGCATGACATTCTACTCCCTTACTTGCTGTCACTGTGCAAGCCAAGTCCTGCATAGGAACATGGAAAGACAATGTGTGCCACATGTCGTCCTGCAGCTGCATTGACCCTCCTGGTACCTTGAGGTGGAATTCCAGCGCTCTGACCTCAAGGAAAGGATAGTTGCAAGTGCATGACATCACTTGGTAGAGTGAGGATGTGGGAATGAAGGCCACACGGTTCCAAATTAGGACGCTGGGGACTACGTGGAGAGACTGCGGCAGGAGGAACAGATCAATTTTGTCATTTGACACCCAACATCCTAACCCCTAACCCCTAACACTAAGCCTAACCCTCAACCAAACCCTAACCCTAACCCTAACCCTAAACCTAAACCAAACCCTAACCCTAACCCTAACCCTGAATCTAACAGAAACCAAACCCTAACCCTAAACCTAAACCTAATCCTAACCCTAACCCTAACCCTAATCCTAAACCTAACCCAAACCCTAACCCTAAACGTAACCCTTACCCTAAATCAAACCCTAACCCTAACCCTAAACCTAAGTCTAACCCTAACCCTAAACCTAACCCTAACCCTAAACCTAACCCAAACCCTAACACTAACCCTAATCCAAACGAAACCCTAACACTAACCCTAAATGTAACTCAAATCAAAACCCTAACCCTAACCCAAAACCTAACCCTAACCGTAAAACAAATTTTAACACTAACCCTAACACTAACGCTTAATCTAATCCAAACCCAAACCCTAACACTAACACTAACGCTAACACTACCCCTTACCCTAGCCCAAATATAAACCCTAACCCTAACCCTAAACATAATTCTAACCCTAACACAAACCCTAAACCTAACCCTAACCAAACCCAAACCCTAATCCTAACCTTAACCCTAACCCTAAACCAAACCCTAACCCTAAACCTAACCGTAATCCTAAACCTAACCCTAAACCTAATCTAACCCAAAACCCTAACCCTAACCCTAACCCTATCCCTAAAACTAAACCAATCCAAAACATAACATTAACCCTAAACCTAACCCTAACCCAAACCAAAACACTAAACCTAACCCTAACCCTAATCCTAAACCTAACCCTAACCCTAACCCTAAGCCAAACCTAAACCGTAATCCTAACCCTAAAACTAAACCTAACCCTAACCCAAACCCTAACCCTAACCATAAACCTAACCCTAACCCAAACCATTACCCTAACCCTAACCCTATCCCTAACCCTAACCCTAACCCTAATCCTAACATTAACCCTAACCCTAACTTAACCGAAACCCTAACCCTAATCCTAACTATAACCCTAACCCTAATCCAAATACTAAGCCTAACCCTAAACCTAACCCAAACACTAACCCTAACCCTAACCCTAATCCTGAAACTAATATTAAATCTAACACTAAACCTAACCCTAACCCAAACCCAACCCTAACCCTAAACCTAACCCCTAACACTAACCCTAACCAAAAACATAACAGTAACCCTAATCCATTTCCTAACACTAACCCTAACCCTAACCCTAAACCTAAACCTAACCCAAACCCAAACCCAAACCCTAACACTAACACTAACACTAACCCTAACCCTAACCCTTACCATTACCCCAAACCAAACCCTACCCCCAACCCTAACCCTAACCCTAAACCTAACCCTAAGCCAAACCCTAACACTAATCCTAAACCGAACCCTAACCCTAACCCTAAACCGAACCCAAACCATAACCATAAATAAAATCCTAACCCTAAACCTAACACAAACCCTAACCCTAACCCTAACCCTAACCCTAACCCTAACACTAACACTAACCCTAACCCTAACCCTTACCCTAACCCAAACCCAAAACCTAACCCTAACCCTAACCCTAACCCTAAACCTAAATCTAACACTAAACCTAACCCTAACCCTGACCCTAACCATAACCCTAAACCTAAACCTAAACCTAACCCAAACCCTAACCATAACCCTAACCCTAACCCAAATGAAACCCTAACTCTAAACCTAAACCTAACCCAAACCCAAAGCCTAAACCTAACCCTAACCGAAACCCAAACCCTAAACCTAACCCTAACCCTAAAACTAACCCAAACCCAAACCCTATCTCTAACCCTAACCCAAATGAAACCCTAACCCTAAACCTAAACCTAACCCAAACCCAAACACTAACCCTAACCCTAACCGTAAAACTAACCCTAACACAAAACCTAACCCTAACGCTAAAACAAACCCTAACACTAATCCTAACCCTACCCCTAACCCTAACCCAAAGCCAAACTCTAACACTAACACTAACACTAACCCTAACCCTAAAACTTAACCTAACCCAAACACAAACCCTAACCCTAACCCTAAACCTAAACTTTACCCTAACCCTAACCCTAACCCTAAGCGAAACCCAAACCATAACCCTAACCCTAACCCTAAACCTATCCCCAACCCAAACCCTAACACTAACGCTAAAAATAAACCCAAACCCTAACCCTAACTCTGACTCTCATCCTAACATTAACCCTAACACTAAGCGTAACCATAACCCAAACCCTAACCCTAATCCAACCTGTAAAGCCAACCCTAAAACAAATCCTAAACCTAACCCTAAACCTAACCCTAACCCTAACCCAAAACCGTAACCCTAACCCTAACCCTAACCCTAACCCTAACCCTAACCCAAACCCTAACCCTAACCCTAAGCCTAACCCAAACCCTAACCCTAACCCTAACCCAAACCCTAACCCTAAAACTAATCCTTACATTAACCCTAACCCTAACCTTAACCGAAACGCTAACCCTAATTCTAACTATAACCCTAACCCTAAAGCAAATACTAAGCCTAACCCTAAGCCTAACCCAAACACTAACCATAACCCTAACCCTACAACTAACACTAAACCTAACCCTAACGCAAAACCAAACCTTAAACCTAACCGTAATCCTAACAGAAATGCTAACCGTAATCCTAATTCTAAACCAAGCCCTAATTGTAAACCTAACCCTAAACCAAACCCTAAACCTAACCCACACCCTAACCCTAATCCTAACCCTAACCCAAACCCAAAGTCTAACCCTAACCCTAACCCTAACCCTAACCCTAACACAAAACCTAACCCTAAACCTAAACCTACCCCAAACCCTAATCCTAACCCTAACCCTAACCCAAACCCTAACCCTAACCCAAACCCTAAGATTCACCGTAATTCTAACCATAACCCTAACCCTAATCCAAACCGTAACCCTAACCCTAACCCTAACCCTAATCCTAATATTAACCCTCAACCTAACCCTAAACCTAACCCAAATCCTAAACCTAATCCTAACTATAACCCTAATCCTAAACCAAATCCTATCCCTAAACCTAACCCTAACCCTAACCCTAAACCTAACCCTAACCTAACCCTAATCCTAACATTAACCCAAACCCTAACATTAACCCTAACCCAAACCGTAACACTAATCCTGAGTATAACGCTAACAATAAACCAAACCCTAACCATAACCCTAACCCTAACCCTAACCCTAATCCTAACCGTAACCCTAACCCTAATCCTAACCCTAACCCTAACACTAACCCAAACCCTAACCCTAACCCTAACCTGAACCCGAACCCTAATCCTAACATTAACCCTAACCCTAACCCTAACCTTAACCCTAACCCTAACCATAAACTAAACCCTAACATTAACCCTAACCCTAACCCAAACCCTAACCCTAACCCTAACCCTAACCCTAACCCAAACCCTAACCCTAACCCTAACTCTAACCCTAACCCTAACCCATAACCAACCCCTATCCCTAACCCTGACACTAACGCTAACCCTAACCTTAACTCAACCCTTACCCTAACCTTAACCCTAACCCAAACCCTAACCCTAACACTAACCCAAACCCTAACCCTAACCCTAACCTGAACCCGAACCCTAATCCTAACATTAACCCTAACCCTAACCCTAACCTTAACCCTAACCCTAACCATAAACAAAACCCTAACATTAACCCTAACCCTAACCCAAACCCTAACCCTAACCCTAACCCTAACCCTAACCCAAACCCTAACCCTAACCCTAACTCTAACCCTAACCCTAACCCATACCCAACCCCTATCCCTAACCCTGACACTAACGCTAACCCTAACCTTAACTCAACCCTTACCCTAACCTTAACCCTAACCCAAACCCAAACCCTAAACCTAACCCTAACCCTAAACCCAAACCTAACCCTAATGCTAAAACAAACCCTAACCCTAACCCAAACCCTAACCCTAAAACTAATCCTAACATTAACCCTAACCCTAACCTTAACCGAAACCCTAACCCTAATTCTAACTATAACCCTAACCCTAAACCTAACCCTAACCCTAACCCAAACCCTAACCATAACCCTAACCCTAACCCTAACCTAAATGCTAACCATAAACCTAACCCTAACGAAAACCCAAACCCTAACCCTAACCCTAACCCTAACCCTAAACCCAAACCTAACCCTAATGCTAAAACAAACCCTAACACTAATCCTAACCCTACCCCTTACCCTAGCCCAAACACAAACTCTAACACTAACACTAACCCTAACCCTAACACTTAACCTAACCCAAACACAAACCCTAAATCTAACCCTAACCCTAAACCTATCCCTAACCCAAACCCTAACCCTAACGCTAAACCTAACCCAAACCGTAACCCTAAATCTAAAGCTAACCCTGACTCTCATCCTAACATTAACCCTAACCCTAAGCGTAACCCTAACCCAAACCATAACCCTAATCCTAACTGTAAAGCTAACCCTAAACCAAATCCTAAACCTAACCCTAACCCTAACCCTAACCCTAATCCTAACCCTAACCCTAACCCATCCTTAACCCTAACCCTAACCCTAACCCTAATCCTAACATTAACCCTAACCCTATCCCTTACCCTAACCCCAATCCAAAACCTAACCCTAACCCTAACCCTAACCCTAATACTAACCCTAACACTAACCCTAACCCAAACCCTAATCATAACCCTAACCCTATCCCAAACCCTAACCCTAACCCTAAACCTAACAAAAACAATAACCCTAACCCTAACCCTAAACCAAACCCTAACCCTAACCCTAAACCTAACCCAAACCCAAAGCCTAACCCTAACCCTAACCCTAAACCTAACCCAAACCCAAAGCCTAAACCTAACACTAAACCTATCCCTAACACAAACCCTAACCCTAACCCAAACCCAAAGCCTAACCTTAACCCTAACCTACCCCTTACCCTAACCCTAACCCTAATCCTAACATTAACCCAAACCCTAACATTACACCTAACCCACACCCTAATACTAATACTAAGTATAACGCTACACCTAAACCAAATCCTAGCCCAAACCCTAACGCTAACCCAAATCCTAACCCTAACCCTAACCTTAACCATAATCCTAAACCTAACCCTAAACCTAATCCAAAACCTAACCCTAATACTAATCGTAACATTAACCCTAACCCTAACCGTAACCTTAACCCTAACCCTAACCATAACCCAAACTCTAAACTTAACCCTAATCCTACCCCTAACCCAAAACTTAACCCTAACCATAACCCTAACCCTAACACAAACCCTAACCATAACCCTAACGCTAACTCTAAATCTAACCTTAACCCATTGCCAAACCCTAACAGTAACACTAACCCTAACCCTAACTCCTACCCTAACCCAAACCCAAACCCTAACACTAACCCTAACTCGAAACCTAACCCTAAACCTAACCAAACCCAAACCCTAATCCTAACCCTACCCTAACCCTAACTCAAACCGTAAACCTACCCCTAACCCTAACCCTGATCCTAAACCTAACCCTACACCTAACTCTAACGCTAAACCAGAACCTAACCCTAACCCTAAGCCTAACCCTAAACCTAACCCAATCCAAAACCTAACACTAACCCTAAACCTAACGATAACGCAAACCGAAAGCCTAACCCTAACCCTAACCTAAACCCTAACCCTAAACATAACGCTAAACCTAAACCTAACCATAACCCTAACCCAAACCAAAACCCTAACACTAACCATAAACCTAACCATAACTCAAAACCAAACCCTAACCTAACCCTTACCCTAACCCTAACCCTAACCCAAACCCTAAACTTACCCTAACCCTAACCCTAAAACTAACCCTAACCAAACCTAAACCCTAATCCTAACCCTAACCCTAACTCTAACCCAAATCCTAACCCTAACCCTAACCGTAATACTAAACCTAACCCTAAAACTAACCCTAACACTAACCCAAAACCGTAACCCTAACCCTAACCCTAACCCTAACCCTAACCCAAACCCTAACCCTAACCCTAAGCCTAACCCAAACCCTAACCCTAACCCTAACCCAAACCCTAACCCTAAAACTAATCCTAACATTAACCCTAACCCTAACCTTAACCGAAACCCTAACCCTAATTCTAACTATAACCCTAACCCTAAAGCAAATACTAAGCCTAACCCTAAGCCTAACCCAAACACTAACCATAACCCTAACCCTAAAACTAACATTAAACCTAACCCTAACGCAAAACCAAACCTTAAACCTAACCGTAATCCTAACAGAAACGCTAACCGTAATCCTAATTCTAAACCAAGCCCTAATTGTAAACCTAACCCTAAACCAAACCCTAAACCTAACCCACACCCTAACCCTAATCCTAACCCTAACCCAAACCCAAAGCCTAACCCTAACCCTAACCCTAACCCCAAACCCAACCCCAACACAAAACCTAACCCTAAACCTAAACCTACCCCAAACCCTAATCCTAACCCTAACCCTAACCCAAACCCTAACCCTAACCCAAACCCTAAGATTCACCGTAATTCTAACCATAACCCTAACCCTAATCCAAACCGTAACCCTAACCCTAACCCTAACCCTAATCCTAATATTAAGCCTCAACCTAACCCTAAACCTAACCCAAATCCTAAACCTAATCCTAACTATAACCCTAATACTAACCCACATCCTATCCGTAAACCTAACCCTAACCCTAACCCTAAACCTACCCCTAACCTACCCCTAATCCTAACATTAACCCAAACCCTAACATTAACCCTAACCCAAACCCTAACACTAATCCTAAGTATAACGCTAACAATAAACCAAACCCTAACCATAACCCTAACACTAACCCTAACCCTAATCCTAACCCTAACCCTAACCCTAATCCTAACCCTAACCCTAACACTAACCCAAACCCTAACCCTAACCCTAACCTGAACCCGAACCCTAATCCTAACATTGACCCTAACCCTAACCCTAACATTAACCCTAACCCTAACCATAACCAAAACCCTAACCTTAACCCTAACCCTAACCCTAACCCTAACCCTAACCCTAACCCTAACCCTAACCCAAACCCTAACCCTAACCCTAACTCTAACCCTAACCCTAACCCAAACCCAACCCCTATCCCTAACCCTGACACTAACGCTAACCCTAACCCTAACCCAACCCTTACCCTAACCTTAACCCTAACCCAAACCCAAACCCTAAACCTAAACCTAACAAAAACCCTAACCCTAAACCTAACACTAACCCTAACCCAAAACCAAACCCTAACCCTAAACCTAACCCTAACCCTAACCCAAACCCTAACCATAACCCTAACCCTAACCCTAATCCTAACCCAAATGCTAACCATAAACCTAACCGTAATGAAAACCCAAAAGCTAACCCTAACCCTAACCCTAACCCTAACCCTAAACCCAAACCTAACCCTAATGCTAAAACAAACCCTAACACTAATCCTAACCCTACCCCTTACTCTAGCCACAACACAAACTCTAACACTAACACTAACCCTAACCGTAACACTTAACCTAACCCAAACACAAACCCTAAATCTAACCCTAACCCTAAACCTATCCCTAATCCAAACCCTAACCCTAACGCTAAACCTAACCCAAACCGTAACCCTAAATCTAAAGCTAACCCTGACTCTCATCCTAACATTAACCCTAACCCTAAGCGTAACCCTAACCCAAACCATAACCCTAATCCTAACTGTAAAGCTAACCCTAACCCTTACCCTAACCCTAACCCATCCTTAACCCTAACCCTAACCCTAACCCTAATCCTAACATTAACCCTAACCCTATCCCTTACCCTAACCCCAATCCAAAACCTAACCCTAACCCTAACCCTAAACCTAATCCTAACCCTAACACTAACCCTAAACCAAACCCTAATCATAACCCTAACCCTATCCCAAACCCTAACCCTTACCCTAAACCTAACAAAAACAATAATCCTAACCCTAACCCTAAACCAAACACTAACCCTAACCCAAAACCAAAGCCTAATCCTAAAACTAACCCTAACCCAAACCCAAATCCTAAACCTAACCCTAACCCTAAGCCTAAACCTAACCCTAACCCAAACCCTAACCCTAACCCTAACCCTAACCTAAAACCTAAACCTATCCCTAACCCTAACCGTAAAACAAACCCTAACCCTAATCCTAGCTATAACCCTAACACTAACCCAAATCCTAACCCTAACCCTAACCCAAACTCTAACCCTAAAACTAACCCTAACTCAAACTCAATCCCTATCCCTAACCCTGACCCTAAACCTAACCCTAACAATAACCCCAACCCAAACCGTTACCCTAACCCCCACCCTAACCCTAAAAGAAACCGTAACACTAACCCTAACCCTCAACCTATCCGTAACCCTAAACCAAACATTAACCATAACCCTAACCCTAACAGTAATCCTAACATTAACCCTAACCCTAACCCTAACCCTAACCCTAACCTTAACCCTATTCCAAACCCTAACCCTAATCCTTACTATAACCCTAACCCTAACCCAAAACCTAAACCTCACCCTTACCATAACCCAAACCCTAACCCTAACCCTAAACCTAACCCAAACCGTTACCCTAACCCTAACCCTAACCCTCACCCTATCCCTAACCCTAATCGAAACCTTAACCATAAACCTAACCCTAAACCTAATCCTAACATTAACCCTAACCCTAACCTTAACCCTATCCCGAACAATAACCCTAATCCTAACTATGACGCTCACCCTAAACCTAACCCAAACCTTAACCCTAACCCTAACCCTGACCCTAACCCTAATACTAAATCTAGCACTAAACCTAACCCTAA
>JAJHUQ010000041.1:1197500-1210000 GCA_035773235.1 Eospalax fontanierii | reverse complement strand
TCTGGATCCTTGGACCTGTTATCTGCTTTTGTTCCTCCTTTTCTTTTGGGGAATCCAGGGCTCATGCATTCTAAGCAATGCTCTTCTCTGGTCTTCCCCCAGTGTCCAGATTGCCTCATGTTGGATATGACTGTCATGTCCTTGGGCTTTTCCAGAAACATAATTTGTGATAGGTTTTTCGCCTCCTTCTTACACACAACAAACTACCCACATTAGATACTGTGCCACTTGGGATGACAAACAGTTGCACACACTTTGCACAGATACTCATCAACCAAAAGACATGACTACTGTGTATTACTCTGTTTATACATCACTCGGTTTTCCAGATGACAGCAGACAGTTGACATCAGAGCTAAACATAAACCACACTGACGTGAACTGTGTAGGAATGCTCAGATGGTCGATGACCTTTTGCCACTGTTTCCTGCTATTGCAGATCCCTACCCTTCCTAGAATCCACATACAAGACGAGTGTATTCAGTGACCTGCAAAACTGCATGCTCTTCATCCCTGGGAGATATGTTAGGATGGGAGCTCCTGGAAGGATGATAAAGTGTGCTTTCGGAAGATGTTCTCCTGCTCTCAAAATCTTTAGTATACAACTGTGGTTGAAACTTGTCAACAGTCTCTGCATTATGTTAAATCTCCCCTTCTACAGCAATGCGAGGCAAGTGGTCATTTTCAATGGTATGTTCTAAGCACTCGAACAGGCTTCATGAGTAACACTGGAATGATGTTCTTGTGTGTGCCTGTGTGTGTGTTTCTGTGTGTGTGTGTCTCTGTTTAGGCTCATATTTGCCTAAATGCAAAGATTAAACTTTTGGTTAGTGTTTTCAGGTTCTCATCCACTTTTTAATGAGACAAAGTTACTCACTGACTTATAACTCAGTGTTTTAGCATGGCTGGAAGCCCAGGGTTCTCTTGTGTCTGCCTCCCAGATGCTGGGATTCCAAGTCTGCTTCCTGAGGCCAGTCATTATCCTGGGTTCTAGAATTCAAACTCAGATCCACATGATTGAATTACAAGAAGTTTGCCCTCTAAGCTATCCATTCAATCCAATTTCATAATTGTGAGAGTGCTTATTTCTGTAAGTTCTTCATACTTGGTAGATGTCTATTTGTGCTTACTACATCATGTTTGCGTTCCTTGAGAGTCTTGTGTAGTGTGCCACCTTTGAACAAGTAGCTTGTGCTTTTAATACTCTTTTCTTGAGTTCTTGAGCTGACTACACTCCGAAATGGATTGTGACATGGAAGTGTAAGCCAAATAATGCTTTGCTGTCAGATAGGTATAGCAGGATAGGTTGGAATCTAGCGGAATTTCTTCAGAGTTGAGAGGTTGCTGAAGCCAGGCATACCCAGCCAGTTGGGTGGGTGTGGTGGAATGGGCATACTGATGGAACTGTCCACATGGACAGGGGGCAGGAGAGTACTTAGCAGTGCAAGCACTGCTATGTAAGGAAGAGGCTATGTCAGAGGATCCCAGGAAGTGACCTCACCTCTATGACATCAGATGAAAGAGAACTCAGAATCTTGTAGTTACCTAGTAACTACAGGTCTGTAGCAATCTGAACTGACTCACTTGTCTGCATACAATGACCAGAGCAGGATATGTTAATCCTCGTTCTCTTCTTCTGGAGACTGAGGACCAGAAACACCAGGAATAGGTGCCTTGGCCACTTCTGGAGACACTGAGTGCTCGCTGTAGCCCAGAGCATCTGGCGGTTTATGCACTGGGTCACACAGGAGACAATGATGAGTGCCTTTCAGTTAAACTTTGTAATCCCTTGGTCCACCCATGTTCGTCTTTTGTGTGTGTGTGTCTGTGTATGTATGCGTGTGAGTGTGTGTGTGTGTTAGAGAGAGCGAGAAACAGAGAGAAAAAGTGAGTGAGACAGGGAGATAGAGAGAGAATATTGAGGAAATTACCATTTTTCACCTTAGTGTATGGCAACATATGATTGAGAAATCTGACAGAGTTTACAAGTTTGAAACTTCCTTCCTCTCTCCTTCCTAAGGATGACCAGAAAATATCCCGTATACTTACTGAGCTGTGCAGGTTAATCTACAGAATGCAGACAAAGTGAAGAAGTTGTTGAGCTATCTGTCAAGAGATGCCCAGAATGGGAACTATCTGTTTGTCTCTACATTCTTAAAATCTGCAAGTCACACCGCTTCCTGTCAGGGTCTGGACTCCGTAATGAAAAGGTGGGTGACAATGTCGAAGCAGAGGGGAGGTCAGGACTCCTATTCAGGTCTTAGGAAGGCTCTGCTTTTCCCTGAGACAATGTTTGTCCTGGGCTTCAAACAGCCTGGACAGCCAGAGAGTACTCAAATTGATGGCACTCACTTCCTCTAAGGTGGGCTTTATCAAGTTCTAGACTAGGCATACCTTGCAGGGCAGTTTTTCTCAGTTTGTAAGGGGGTTTTACCATCCATCTAGGCCACAGTGCACAATTGTAAGAAGCCCAATGAGACTCCAGTAATCTCTGTGCCAAGCAAGAAATCTGTGAGGGAGAAGTTTGTGTTGAAGTAATTACATGAGGAGCCCTGAATAATCTGTGGCAACAGGCTCCTTGTCAGGTCTCAGAGAGCAGTTCATAGTGGACCCTGCCATCCAGACTACAGCTTCTGTTCTTAATGATGTCCCTCTAGCTCTCCTGCCAGGTAGGCTGTATAGAAGTGCAAGCTGTGGGGACAGAGAAGAGAAGCAGAGGGGTGGAGAGGGGACTAAGCACAGGAAGTAGGCATGACATTCTACTCCCTTACTTGCTGTCACTGTGCAAGCCAAGTCCTGCATAGGAACATGGAAAGACAATCTGTGCCACATGTCGTCCTGCAGCTGCATTGACCCTCCTGGTACCTTGAGGTGGAATTCCAGCGCTCTGACCTCAAGGAAAGGATAGTTGCAAGTGCATGACATCACTTGGTAGAGTGAGGATGTGGGAATGAAGGCCACACGGTTCCAAATTAGGACGCTGGGGACTACGTGGAGAGACTGCGGCAGGAGGAACAGATCAATTTTGTCATTTGACACCCAACATCCTAACCCCTAACCCCTAACACTAAGCCTAACCCTCAACCAAACCCTAACCCTAACCATAACCCAAACCCTAACCCTAATTCTAACTGTAAAGCTAACCCTAAACCAAATCCTAAACCTATTCCTAACCCTAACCCTAACCCTAATTCTAACCCTAACCCTGACCCTAACCCATCCTTAACCCTAACCGTAACCCTAAGCCTAATCCTAACATTAACCCTAAACCTAAACCAAACCCAAACCCTAACCCTAACCCTAAACCTAACCCAACCCCAAAGCCTAACCCTAACCCTAACCCTAAACCGAACCCAAACCCAAAGCCTAAACCTAACCCTAAACCTAACTCTAACACAAACCCTAACCCTAACCCAAACCAAAAGCCTAACCTTAACCCTAACCCTAACCCTAACCCTAACCCTAACCCTAACCCTGACTCTCATCCTAACATTAACCCTAACACTAAGCGTAACCCTAACCCAAACCATAACCCTAATCCTACCTGTAAAGCTAACCCTAAAACAAATCCTAAACCTAACCCTAAACCTAACCCTAACTCTAATCCTAACCCTAACCCTAACCCATCCTTAACCCTAACCCTAACCCTAATCCTAATCCTAACATTAACCCTAACCCTAACCTTAAGCCTAACCCTAAACCTAACACAAACACAAACCCTAACCCTAACACTAAACCTAACCCAAATACAAAGCCTAACCCTAACCCTAACCCTAAACCTAACCCAAACACAAAGCCTAAACCTAACCCTAAACCTAACCCTAACACAAACCCTAACCCTAACACAAACCCAGAGCCTAACCTTAACCCTAGCCCTAACCCTAACCCTAACCCTAAACCTAACCCTAACACAAATGAAACCCTAACCCTAAACCTAAACCTAACCCAAACCCAAACCCTAACCCTAACCCTAACCCTAACCCTAATCCTAAACCCAAACCTAACCCTAATGCTAAAACAAACCCTAACACTAATCCTAACCCTACCCCTTACCCTAGCCCAAACACAAACTCTAACACTAACACTAACCCTAACCCTAACCCTTAACCTAACCCAAAAACAAACCCTAAATCTAACCCTAACCCTAAACCTATAAAAACCCAAACCCTAAACCTAACGCTAAACCTAACCCAAACCGTAACCCTAAATCTAAAGCTAACCCTGACTCTCATCCTAACATTAACCCTAACCCTAAGCGTAACCCTAACCCAAACCATAACCCTAATCCTAACTGTAAAGCTAACCCTAAACCAAATCCTAAACCTAACCCTAACCCTAACCCTAACCCTAATCCTAACCCTAACCCTAACCCACCCTTAATCCTAACCCTAACCCTAAACCTAATCCTAACATTAACCCTAACCCGATCCCTTACCCTAACCCCAATCCAAAACCTAAACCTAACCCTAACCCTAACCCTAATCCTAACCCTAACACTAACCCTAACCCAAACCCTAATCATAACCCTAACCCTATCCCAAACCCTAACCCTAACCCTAAACCTAACAAAAACAATAACCCTAACCCTAACCCTAAACGAAACACTAACCCTAACCCAAAACCAAAGCCTAACCCTAAAACTAACCGTAACCCAAACCCAAACCCTAAACCTAACCCTAACCCTAAGCCTAACCCTAACCCTAACCCAAACCCTAACCCTAACCCTAACCCTAACCTAAACCCTAATCCTATCCGTAACCCTAACCGTAAAACAAACCCTAACCCTAATCCTAGCTATAACCCTAACACTAACCCAAATCCTAACCCTAACCCTAACCCAAACTCTAACCCTAAAACTAACCCTAACTCAAACTCAATCCCTATCCCTAACCCTGAACCTAAACCTAACCCTAACAATAACCCCAACCCAAACCGTTACCCTAACCCTCAACCTAACCCTAACACAAACCATAACACTAACCCTAACCCTCAACCTATCCGTAACCCTAAACAAAACATTAACCATAACCCTAACCCTAACAGTAATCCTAACATTAACCCTAACCCTAACCCTAACCCTAAAACTATCCCTAACCCAAACCCTAACCCTAACGCTAAACCTAACCCAAACCCTAACCCTAACCCTGACTCTCATCCTAACATTAACCCTAACACTAAGCGTACCCCTAACCCAAACCCTAACCCTAATCCTACCTGTAAAGCCAACCCTAAAACAAATCCTAAACCTACCCAAACCCAAACCCAAACCCACTGGGGACTAGGTGGAGAGCCTGCAGCAGGAGGAACAGATCAATTTTATCATTGAGCTGCTTGACATGTGCATTACACAGCCACATCTCTGCCTCACGCTGGAGTTCCCAGGCTGAGAGGTTCTCAACCTCACCTTGGTCACCAATCGAAGAACACTTGGCCAATGCTGAGGCAGATATGCAGTGCATGCTTAAGATGCCACAGAAACCATTCTGCACAGTGATCTCAAGTTCTGCAACTGTAAGTGAAGTAAGCACTGTAAGTGCCATTCTGGGAGTGCAGGGGTAGAACGGTGTGCTAGGTGCCTAGGGTTGGTTCAGTGAAAAGACAGTCTCTGGTTAGCTGACATTAGGGTAGTTCATACTTACCCTGGCTTTGTTTTCATTGATATATTTTTTAAAGCCTGGGACGAGTTTTTTTTTGGAAAAATTCTTGGAACTTCCTGGACCTACTTTGAGCTGGGGAGCTGTTTGGCCTTTAGATACCATAGAACTGATGAGAAGAAATGGTACTTTCATACAAGGCCTCTTTAGATCTCAGTCCCCTCCCTCAATTCATTTGCGTAGGACTTTACCGCCTAGAACTTATGCAGCTCACCAGAAACTGGTGACTCAGTGTGTAGCTTGGTGGCCTTCATCAAGCCCTCCTACCATCCCCTTCTGGATCCTTGGACCTGTTATCTGCTTTTGTTCCTCCTTTTCTTTTGGGGAATCCAGGGCTCATGCATTCTAAGCAATGCTCTTCTCTGGTCTTCCCCCAGTGTCCAGATTGCCTCATGTTGGATATGACTGTCATGTCCTTGGGCTTTTCCAGAAACATAATTTGTGATAGGTTTTTCGCCTCCTTCTTACACACAACAAACTACCCACATTAGATACTGTGCCACTTGGGATGACAAACAGTTGCACACACTTTGCACAGATACTCATCAACCAAAAGACATGACTACTGTGTATTACTCTGTTTATACATCACTCGGTTTTCCAGATGACAGCAGACAGTTGACATCAGAGCTAAACATAAACCACACTGACGTGAACTGTGTAGGAATGCTCAGATGGTCGATGACCTTTTGCCACTGTTTCCTGCTATTGCAGATCCCTACCCTTCCTAGAATCCACATACAAGACGAGTGTATTCAGTGACCTGCAAAACTGCATGCTCTTCATCCCTGGGAGATATGTTAGGATGGGAGCTCCTGGAAGGATGATAAAGTGTGCTTTCGGAAGATGTTCTCCTGCTCTCAAAATCTTTAGTATACAACTGTGGTTGAAACTTGTCAACAGTCTCTGCATTATGTTAAATCTCCCCTTCTACAGCAATGCGAGGCAAGTGGTCATTTTCAATGGTATGTTCTAAGCACTCGAACAGGCTTCATGAGTAACACTGGAATGATGTTCTTGTGTGTGCCTGTGTGTGTGTTTCTGTGTGTGTGTGTCTCTGTTTAGGCTCATATTTGCCTAAATGCAAAGATTAAACTTTTGGTTAGTGTTTTCAGGTTCTCATCCACTTTTTAATGAGACAAAGTTACTCACTGACTTATAACTCAGTGTTTTAGCATGGCTGGAAGCCCAGGGTTCTCTTGTGTCTGCCTCCCAGATGCTGGGATTCCAAGTCTGCTTCCTGAGGCCAGTCATTATCCTGGGTTCTAGAATTCAAACTCAGATCCACATGATTGAATTACAAGAAGTTTGCCCTCTAAGCTATCCATTCAATCCAATTTCATAATTGTGAGAGTGCTTATTTCTGTAAGTTCTTCATACTTGGTAGATGTCTATTTGTGCTTACTACATCATGTTTGCGTTCCTTGAGAGTCTTGTGTAGTGTGCCACCTTTGAACAAGTAGCTTGTGCTTTTAATACTCTTTTCTTGAGTTCTTGAGCTGACTACACTCCGAAATGGATTGTGACATGGAAGTGTAAGCCAAATAATGCTTTGCTGTCAGATAGGTATAGCAGGATAGGTTGGAATCTTGCGGAATTTCTTCAGAGTTGAGAGGTTGCTGAAGCCAGGCATACCCAGCCAGTTGGGTGGGTGTGGTGGAATGGGCATACTGATGGAACTGTCCACATGGACAGGGGGCAGGAGAGTACTTAGCAGTGCAAGCACTGCTATGTAAGGAAGAGGCTATGTCAGAGGATCCCAGGAAGTGACGTCACCTCTATGACATCAGATGAAAGAGAACTCAGAATCTTGTAGTTACCTAGTAACTACAGGTCTGTAGCAATCTGAACTGACTCACTTGTCTGCATACAATGACCAGAGCAGGATATGTTAATCCTCGTTCTCTTCTTCTGGAGACTGAGGACCAGAAACACCAGGAATAGGTGCCTTGGCCACTTCTGGAGACACTGAGTGCTCTCTGTAGCCCAGAGCATCTGGCGGTTTATGCACTGGGTCACACAGGAGACAATGATGAGTGCCTTTCAGTTAAACTTTGTAATCCCTTGGTCCACCCATGTTCGTCTTTTGTGTGTGTGTGTCTGTGTATGTATGCGTGTGAGTGTGTGTGTGTGTTAGAGAGAGCGAGAAACAGAGAGAAAAAGTGAGTGAGACAGGGAGATAGAGAGAGAATTTTGAGGAAATTACCATTTTTCACCTTAGTGTATGGCAACATATGATTGAGAAATCTGACAGAGTTTACAAGTTTGAAACTTCCTTCCTCTCTCCTTCCTAAGGATGACCAGAAAATATCCCGTATACTTACTGAGCTGTGCAGGTTAATCTACAGAATGCAGACAAAGTGAAGAAGTTGTTGAGCTATCTGTCAAGAGATGCCCAGAATGGGAACTATCTGTTTGTCTCTACATTCTTAAAATCTGCAAGTCACACCGCTTCCTGTCAGGGTCTGGACTCCGTAATGAAAAGGTGGGTGACAATGTCGAAGCAGAGGGGAGGTCAGGACTCCTATTCAGGTCTTAGGAAGGCTCTGCTTTTCCCTGAGACAATGTTTGTCCTGGGCTTCAAACAGCCTGGACAGCCAGAGAGTACTCAAATTGATGGCACTCACTTCCTCTAAGGTGGGCTTTATCAAGTTCTAGACTAGGCATACCTTGCAGGGCAGTTTTTCTCAGTTTGTAAGGGGGTTTTACCATCCATCTAGGCCACAGTGCACAATTGTAAGAAGCCCAATGAGACTCCAGTAATCTCTGTGCCAAGCAAGAAATCTGTGAGGGAGAAGTTTGTGTTGAAGTAATTACATGAGGAGCCCTGAATAATCTGTGGCAACAGGCTCCTTGTCAGGTCTCAGAGAGCAGTTCATAGTGGACCCTGCCATCCAGACTACAGCTTCTGTTCTTAATGATGTCCCTCTAGCTCTCCTGCCAGGTAGGCTGTATAGAAGTGCAAGCTGTGGGGACAGAGAAGAGAAGCAGAGGGGTGGAGAGGGGACTAAGCACAGGTAGTAGGCATGACATTCTACTCCCTTACTTGCTGTCACTGTGCAAGCCAAGTCCTGCATAGGAACATGGAAAGACAATGTGTGCCACATGTCGTCCTGCAGCTGCATTGACCCTCCTGGTACCTTGAGGTGGAATTCCAGCGCTCTGACCTCAAGGAAAGGATAGTTGCAAGTGCATGACATCACTTGGTAGAGTGAGGATGTGGGAATGAAGGCCACACGGTTCCAAATTAGGACGCTGGGGACTACGTGGAGAGACTGCGGCAGGAGGAACAGATCAATTTTGTCATTTGACACCCAACATCCTAACCCCTAACCCCTAACACTAAGCCTAACCCTCAACCAAACCCTAACCCTAACCCTAACCCTAAACCTAAACCAAACCCTAACCCTAACCCTAACCCTGAATCTAACAGAAACCAAACCCTAACCCTAAACCTAAACCTAATCCTAACCCTAACCCTAACCCTAATCCTAAACCTAACCCAAACCCTAACCCTAAACGTAACCCTTACCCTAAATCAAACCCTAACCCTAACCCTAAACCTAAGCCTAACCCTAACCCTAAACCTAACCCTAACCCTAAACCTAACCCAAACCCTAACACTAACCCTAATCCAAACGAAACCCTAACACTAACCCTAAATGTAACTCAAATCCAAACCCTAACCCTAACCCAAAACCTAACCCTAACCGTAAAACAAATTTTAACACTAACCCTAACACTAACGCTTAATCTAATCCAAACCCAAACCCTAACACTAACACTAACGCTAACACTACCCCTTACCCTAGCCCAAATATAAACCCTAACCCTAACCCTAAACATAATTCTAACCCTAACACAAACCCTAAACCTAACCCTAACCAAACCCAAACCCTAATCCTAACCTTAACCCTAACCCTAAACCAAACCCTAACCCTAAACCTAACCGTAATCCTAAACCTAACCCTAAACCTAATCTAACCCAAAACCCTAACCCTAACCCTAACCCTATCCCTAAAACTAAACCAATCCAAAACTTAACATTAACCCTAAACCTAACCCTAACCCAAACCAAAACACTAAACCTAACCCTAACCCTAATCCTAAACCTAACCCTAACCCTAACCCTAAGCCAAACCTAAACCGTAATCCTAACCCTAAAACTAAACCTAACCCTAACCCAAACCCTAACCCTAACCATAAACCTAACCCTAACCCAAACCATTACCCTAACCCTAACCCTATCCCTAACCCTAACCCTAACCCTAATCCTAACATTAACCCTAACCCTAACTTAACCGAAACCCTAACCCTAATCCTAACTATAACCCTAACCCTAATCCAAATACTAAGCCTAACCCTAAACCTAACCCAAACACTAACCCTAACCCTAACCCTAATCCTGAAACTAATATTAAATCTAACACTAAACCTAACCCTAACCCAAACCCAACCCTAACCCTAAACCTAACCCCTAACACTAACCCTAAACAAAAACATAACAGTAACCCTAATCCATTTCCTAAGACTAACCCTAAACCTAACCCTAAACCTAACCAAAACCCAAACCCAAACCCTAACACTAACACTAACACTAACACTAACCCTAAGCCTTACCATTACCCCAAACCAAACCCTACCCCCAACCCTAACCCTAACCCTAAACCTAACCCTAAGCCAAACCCTAACACTAATCCTAAACCAAACCCTAACCCTAACCCTAAACCGAACCCAAAGCATAACCATAAATAAAATCCTAACACTAAACCTAACACAAACCCTAACCCTAACCCTAACCCTAACCCTAACCCTAACACTAACACTAACACTAACCCTAACCCTAACCCTTACCCTAACCCAAACCCAAAACCTAACCCTAACCCTAACCCTATCCCTAAACCTAAATCTAACACTAAACCTAACCCTTACCCTCATCATAAACATAACACTAAACCTAATCCTAAACCTAACCCAAACCCTAACCATAACCCTAACCCTAACCCAAATGAAACCCTAACTCTAAACCTAAACCTAACCCAAACCCAAAGCCTAAACCTAACCCTAACCGAAACCCAAACCCTAAACCTAACCCTAACCCTAAAACTAACCCAAACCCAAACCCTATCTCTAACCCTAACCCAAATGAAACCCTAACCCTAAACCTAAACCTAACCCAAACCCAAACACTAACCCTAACCCTAACCGTAAAACTAACCCTAACACAAAACCTAACCCTAACGCTAAAACAAACCCTAACACTAATCCTAACCCTACCCCTAACCCTAACCCAAAGCCAAACTCTAACACTAACACTAACACTAACCCTAACCCTAAAACTTAACCTAACCCAAACACAAACCCTAACCCTAACCCTAAACCTAAACTTTACCCTAACCCTAACCCTAACCCTAAGCGAAACCCAAACCATAACCCTAACCCTAACCCTAAACCTATCCCCAACCCAAACCCTAACACTAACGCTAAAAATCAACCCAAACCCTAACCCTAACTCTGACTCTCATCCTAACATTAACCGTAACACTAAGCGTAACCATAACCCAAACCCTAACCCTAATCCAACCTGTAAAGCCAACCCTAAAACAAATCCTAAACCTAACCCTAAACCTAACCCTAACCCTAACCCAAAACCGTAACCCTAACCCTAACCCTAACCCTAACCCTAACCCTAACCCTAACCCAAACCCTAACCCTAACCCTAAGCCTAACCCAAACCCTAACCCTAACCCTAACCCAAACCCTAACCCTAAAACTAATTCTAACATTAACCCTAACCCTAACCTTAACCGAAACCCTAACCCTAATTCTAACTATAACCCTAACCCTAAAGCAAATACTAAGCCTAACCCTAAGCCTAACCCAAACACTAACCATAACCCTAACCCTACAACTAACACTAAACCTAACCCTAACGCAAAACCAAACCTTAAACCTAACCGTAATCCTAACAGAAATGCTAACCGTAATCCTAATTCTAAACCAAGCCCTAATTGTAAACCTAACCCTAAACCAAACCCTAAACCTAACCCACACCCTAACCCTAATCCTAACCCTAACCCAAACCCAAAGTCTAACCCTAACCCTAACCCTAACCCTAACCCTAACACAAAACCTAACCCTAAACCTAAACCTACCCCAAACCCTAATCCTAACCCTAACCCTAACCCAAACCCTAACCCTAACCCAAACCCTAAGATTCACCGTAATTCTAACCATAACCCTAACCCTAATCCAAACCGTAACCCTAACCCTAACCCTAACCCTAATCCTAATATTAACCCTCAACCTAACCCTAAACCTAACCCAAATCCTAAACCTAATCCTAACTATAACCCTAATCCTAAACCAAATCCTATCCCTAAACCTAACCCTAACCCTAACCCTAAACCTAACCCTAACCTAACCCTAATCCTAACATTAACCCAAACCCTAACATTAACCCTAACCCAAACCGTAACACTAATCCTGAGTATAACGCTAACAATAAACCAAACCCTAACCATAACCCTAACCCTAACCCTAACCCTAATCCTAACCGTAACCCTAACCCTAATCCTAACCCTAACCCTAACACTAACCCAAACCCTAACCCTAACCCTAACCTGAACCCGAACCCTAATCCTAACATTAACCCTAACCCTAACCCTAACCTTAACCCTAACCCTAACCATAAACAAAACCCTAACATTAACCCTAACCCTAACCCAAACCCTAACCCTAACCCTAACCCTAACCCTAACCCAAACCCTAACCCTAACCCTAACTCTAACCCTAACCCTAACCCATACCCAACCCCTATCCCTAACCCTGACACTAACGCTAACC
>JAJHUQ010000041.1:1177500-1192500 GCA_035773235.1 Eospalax fontanierii | reverse complement strand
AACCCTAAACCTAACCCAAACCGTTACCCTAACCCTAACCCTAACCCTCACCCTATCCCTAACCCTAATCCAAACCTTAACCATAAACCTAACCCTAAACCTAATCCTAACATTAACCCTAACCCTAACCTTAACCCTATCCCGAACAATAACCCTAATCCTAACTATGACGCTCACCCTAAACCTAACCCAAACCTTAACGCTAACCCTAACGCTGACCCTAACCCTAATGCTAAATCTAGCACTAAACCTAACCCTAACCCTAACCTTATCCCTAACCCGAACAATAACCCTAATCCTAACTATAACCCTAACCCTAACCCTAACCCTAACCCTAATCCTAAACCTAACTCTAACCCTAACCCTAACCCTAACCCTAATTCTAACCCTAACCCTAACCCTAACACAAACCCAAACCCTAAACCTAACCCTAACCCTTACCTTAAACCAAAACCAAATCCTAACCCTAACCCTAACCCTAACCCTAATACTAAATCTAACACTAAACCTAACGCTAGCCCAAACCGATACCCTAACCCTAACCCTAACCATAACCATAACCGAAACACTAACCCTAACCCAAACCCAAACCCTAACCCTAACCCTAACACTAACCGAAAAGCTAACCTTAACCCTAATCCTAACCCTAAACCTGACCCAATCCAAACCCTAACCCTAACCCTAAACCGTAACCCTAACCCTAACACTAGACCTAAAACTAACCCTAACCCTAACCCAAACCCAAACCCTAACCCTAACCCTAAATCTAACCCTAACCCAAAACCTAACCCTAACCCTAACCCTAAACCTAACCCTAACCCTAACCCTAACCCTGAACCTAATCCTTACCCTAACCGAAACCCTAACCCTAACCCTAACCCAAACGAAACCCTAACCCTAACCCTAAACCTAACCCAAACCCAAACCCAAACCCACTGGGGACTAGGTGGAGAGCCTGCAGCAGGAGGAACAGATCAATTTTATCATTGAGCTGCTTGACATGTGCATTACACAGCCACATCTCTGCCTCACGCTGGAGTTCCCAGGCTGAGAGGTTCTCAACCTCACCTTGGTCACCAATCGAAGAACACTTGGCCAATGCTGAGGCAGATATGCAGTGCATGCTTAAGATGCCACAGAAACCATTCTGCACAGTGATCTCAAGTTCTGCAACTGTAAGTGAAGTAAGCACTGTAAGTGCCATTCTGGGAGTGCAGGGGTAGAACGGTGTGCTAGGTGCCTAGGGTTGGTTCAGTGAAAAGACAGTCTCTGGTTAGCTGACATTAGGGTAGTTCATACTTACCCTGGCTTTGTTTTCATTGATATATTTTTTAAAGCCTGGGACGAGTTTTTTTTGGAAAAATTCTTGGAACTTCCTGGACCTACTTTGAGCTGGGGAGCTGTTTGGCCTTTAGATACCATAGAACTGATGAGAAGAAATGGTACTTTCATACAAGGCCTCTTTAGATCTCAGTCCCCTCCCTCAATTCATTTGCGTAGGACTTTACCGCCTAGAACTTATGCAGCTCACCAGAAACTGGTGACTCAGTGTGTAGCTTGGTGGCCTTCATCAAGCCCTCCTACCATCCCCTTCTGGATCCTTGGACCTGTTATCTGCTTTTGTTCCTCCTTTTCTTTTGGGGAATCCAGTGCTCATGCATTCTAAGCAATGCTCTTCTCTGGTCTTCCCCCAGTGTCCAGATTGCCTCATGTTGGATATGACTGTCATGTCCTTGGGCTTTTCCAGAAACATAATTTGTGATAGGTTTTTCGCCTCCTTCTTACACACAACAAACTACCCACATTAGATACTGTGCCATTTGGGATGACAAACAGTTGCACACACTTTGCACAGATACTCATCAACCAAAAGACATGACTACTGTGTATTACTCTGTTTATACATCACTCGGTTTTCCAGATGACAGCAGACAGTTGACATCAGAGCTAAACATAAACCACACTGACGTGAACTGTGTAGGAATGCTCAGATGGTCGATGACCTTTTGCCACTGTTTCCTGCTATTGCAGATCCCTACCCTTCCTAGAATCCACATACAAGACGAGTGTATTCAGTGACCTGCAAAACTGCATGCTCTTCATCCCTGGGAGATATGTTAGGATGGGAGCTCCTGGAAGGATGATAAAGTGTGCTTTCGGAAGATGTTCTCCTGCTCTCAAAATCTTTAGTATACAACTGTGGTTGAAACTTGTCAACAGTCTCTGCATTATGTTAAATCTCCCCTTCTACAGCAATGCGAGGCAAGTGGTCATTTTCAATGGTATGTTCTAAGCACTCGAACAGGCTTCATGAGTAACACTGGAATGATGTTCTTGTGTGTGCCTGTGTGTGTGTTTCTGTGTGTGTGTGTCTCTGTTTAGGCTCATATTTGCCTAAATGCAAAGATTAAACTTTTGGTTAGTGTTTTCAGGTTCTCATCCACTTTTTAATGAGACAAAGTTACTCACTGACTTATAACTCAGTGTTTTAGCATGGCTGGAAGCCCAGGGTTCTCTTGTGTCTGCCTCCCAGATGCTGGGATTCCAAGTCTGCTTCCTGAGGCCAGTCATTATCCTGGGTTCTAGAATTCAAACTCAGATCCACATGATTGAATTACAAGAAGTTTGCCCTCTAAGCTATCCATTCAATCCAATTTCATAATTGTGAGAGTGCTTATTTCTGTAAGTTCTTCATACTTGGTAGATGTCTATTTGTGCTTACTACATCATGTTTGCGTTCCTTGAGAGTCTTGTGTAGTGTGCCACCTTTGAACAAGTAGCTTGTGCTTTTAATACTCTTTTCTTGAGTTCTTGAGCTGACTACACTCCGAAATGGATTGTGACATGGAAGTGTAAGCCAAATAATGCTTTGCTGTCAGATAGGTATAGCAGGATAGGTTGGAATCTAGCGGAATTTCTTCAGAGTTGAGAGGTTGCTGAAGCCAGGCATACCCAGCCAGTTGGGTGGGTGTGGTGGAATGGGCATACTGATGGAACTGTCCACATGGACAGGGGGCAGGAGAGTACTTAGCAGTGCAAGCACTGCTATGTAAGGAAGAGGCTATGTCAGAGGATCCCAGGAAGTGACGTCACCTCTATGACATCAGATGAAAGAGAACTCAGAATCTTGTAGTTACCTAGTAACTACAGGTCTGTAGCAATCTGAACTGACTCACTTGTCTGCATACAATGACCAGAGCAGGATATGTTAATCCTCGTTCTCTTCTTCTGGAGACTGAGGACCAGAAACACCAGGAATAGGTGCCTTGGCCACTTCTGGAGACACTGAGTGCTCGCTGTAGCCCAGAGCATCTGGCGGTTTATGCACTGGGTCACACAGGAGACAATGATGAGTGCCTTTCAGTTAAACTTTGTAATCCCCTGGTCCACCCATGTTCGTCTTTTGTGTGTGTGTGTCTGTGTATGTATGCGTGTGAGTGTGTGTGTGTGTGTTAGAGAGAGCGAGAAACAGAGAGAAAAAGTGAGTGAGACAGGGAGATAGAGAGAGAATATTGAGGAAATTACCATTTTTCACCTTAGTGTATGGCAACATATGATTGAGAAATCTGACAGAGTTTACAAGTTTGAAACTTCCTTCCTCTCTCCTTCCTAAGGATGACCAGAAAATATCCCGTATACTTACTGAGCTGTGCAGGTTAATCTACAGAATGCAGACAAAGTGAAGAAGTTGTTGAGCTATCTGTCAAGAGATGCCCAGAATGGGAACTATCTGTTTGTCTCTACATTCTTAAAATCTGCAAGTCACACCGCTTCCTGTCAGGGTCTGGACTCCGTAATGAAAAGGTGGGTGACAATGTCGGAGCAGAGGGGAGGTCAGGGCTCCTATTCAGGTCTTAGGAAGGCTCTGCTTTTCCCTGAGACAATGTTTGGCCTGGGCTTCAAACAGCCTGGACAGCCAGAGAGTACTCAAATTGATGGCACTCACTTCCTCTAAGGTGGGCTTTATCAAGTTCAAGACTAGGCATACCTTGCAGGACAGTTTTTCTCAGTTTGTAAGGGGGTTTTACCATCCATCTAGGCCACAGTGCACAATTGTAAGAAGCCCAATGAGACTCCAGTAATCTCTGTGCCAAGCAAGAAATCTGTGAGGGAGAAGTTTGTGTTGAAGTAATTACATGAGGAGCCCTGAATAATCTGTGGCAACAGGCTCCTTGTCAGGTCTCAGAGAGCAGTTCATAGTGGACCCTGCCATCCAGACTACAGCTTCTGTTCTTAATGATGTCCCTCTAGCTCTCCTGCCAGGTAGGCTGTATAGAAGTGCAAGCTGTGGGGACAGAGAAGAGAAGCAGAGGGGTGGAGAGGGGACTAAGCACAGGTAGTAGGCATGACATTCTACTCCCTTACTTGCTGTCACTGTGCAAGCCAAGTCCTGCATAGGAACATGGAAAGACAATGTGTGCCACATGTCGTCCTGCAGCTGCATTGACCCTCCTGGTACCTTGAGGTGGAATTCCAGCGCTCTGACCTCAAGGAAAGGATAGTTGCAAGTGCATGACATCACTTGGTAGAGTGAGGATGTGGGAATGAAGGCCACACGGTTCCAAATTAGGACGCTGGGACTACGTGGAGAGACTGCGACAGGAGGAACAGATCAATTTTGTCATTTGACAGCCAACATCCTAACCCCTAACCCCTAACACTAAGCCTAACCCTCAACCAAACCCTAACCCTAACCCTAAACCTAAACCTAAACCAAACCCTAACCCTAACCCTAACCCTTAATCTAACAGAAACCAAACCCTAACCCTAAACCTAAACCTAATCCAAACCCAAACCCTAACCCTAACCATAACCCTAAACCTAACCCTAACCAAACCCTAACCCTAACCCTAACCCGAAACCAAACGAAACCCTAAAACTAACCCTAAACCTAACCCAAAACCTAAACCAAAACCTAACCCTAACCCTACAATAAACCCTAACACTCATCCTAACACTATCCCTAACCCTAACCCTAACCCAATCCCAAACCCTAACACTAACACTAAACCTAAAACTAACTCTAAACCTACACCAAACCCTAACCCTAACCCTTACCCTAACCCTAACCGAAACCCTAAGCCTAACACTAAACCTAACCCAAAGCCTAAGCCAACCCCAAACCCTAACAGTAACACTAACCCTAACCCTAACTCTTACCCTAACCCAAACCCAAACCCTAACACTAACCCTAACTCTAAACCTAACCCTAACCCTAACCCTAACGCTAACCCTAAACATAACCAAAGCCAAACCCTAATCCTAACCCTACCCTAACCCTAACTCAAACCGTAAACCTAACCCTAACCCTAACCCTGATCCTAAACCTAACCCTAACCCTAAACCAGACCCTAACCCTAACCCTAAGCCTAACCCTAAACCTAACCCAATCCAAAACCTAACACTAACCCTAAACCTAACGATAACGCAAACCGAAAGCCTAACCCTAACCCTAACCTAAACCCTAACCCTAAACATAACGCTAAACCTAAACCTAACCATAACCCTAACCCAACCAAAACCCTAACACTAACCATAAACCTAATCATAACTCAAAACCAAACCCTAACCCTAACCCTTACCCTAACCCTAACCCTAGCTCAAACCCTAAACATACCCTAACCTTAACCCTAAACCTAACCCTAACCAAACCTAAACCCTAATCCTAACCCTAACCCTAACTCTAACCCAAAACCTAACCCTAACCCTAACCGTAATACTAAACCTAACCCTAAAACTAACCCTAACCCTAACCCAAAACCGTAACCCTAACGCTAACCCTAACCCTAACCCAAACCCTAACCCTAACCCTAAGTCTAACCCAAACCCTAACCCTAACCCTAACCCAAACCCTAACCCTAAACCTAATCCTAACATTAACCCTAACCCTAAACTTAACCGAAACCCTAACCCTAATTCTAACTATAACCCTAACCCTAAACCAAATACTAAGCCTAAGCCGAAGCCTAACCCAAACACTAACCATAACCCTAACCCTGAAACTAACACTAAACCTAACCGTAACGCAAAACCAAACCTTAAACCTAACCGTAATCCTAACCGAAACGCTAACCGTAATCCTAATTCTAAACCTAACCCTAATTGTAAACCTAACCCTAAACCAAACCCTAAACCTAACCCACACCCTAACCCAAACCCTAACCCTAACACAAAACCTAACCCTAACCCTAACCGTAATACTAAACCTAACCCTAAAACTAACCCTAACCCTAACCCAAAACCGTAACCCTAACCCTAACCCTAACCCTAACCCTAACCCTAACCCAAACCCTAACCCTAACCCTAAGCCTAACCCAAACCCTAACCCTAACCCTAACCCAAACCCTAACCCTAAACCTAATCCTAACATTAACCCTAACCCTAACCTTAACCGAAACCCTAACCCTAATTCTAACTATAACCCTAACCCTAACCCTAACCCTACCCCAAACCCTAACCCAAACCCAAACTCTAACACTAAACCTAACCCTAACCCTAACCCTAACCCTAACCCTAACCCTAATCCTAATTCTAACATTAACCCTAACCCTAACCCTAACCCTAACCCTAAACCTAACCCAAACCCAAACACTAAACCTAACCCTAAACCTAACCCTAACACAAACCCTAACCCTAAACCAAACCCAAAGCCTAACCTTAACCCTAACCCTAACCCTAACCCTAACCCTAACCCTAATCCTAACATTAACCCAAACCCTAACATTAACCCTAACCCAAACCCTAACACTAATACTAAGAATAACGCTAACCCTAAACCAAATACTAACCCAAACCCTAAGCCTAACCCTAATCCTAACCCTAACCCTAACCTTAACCCTAATCCTAAACCTAACCCTAACACTAAAGCAAACCCTAACCGTAACCTAACCCTAACCCTAATCGTAACATTAACCCTAACCCTAACCGTAACCTTAACTCTAACCCTAACCATAACCAAACTCTAAACTTAACCCTAACCCTACCCCTAACCCAAACCCTAACCCTAAGCCTAACCCTAACCCTAACACAAACGCTAAGCATACTCCTAACGCTAACTGTAAATCTAACCTTAACTCATACCCAAACCCTAACACTAACAGTAACCCTAACCCTATCCCTTACCCTAACACAAACCCAAAACCTAACCCTAACCCTAAGCCTAACCCTAAACCTAACCCTAACACTAACCCTAACGCAAACCCTAACCCTAACCCTAACCCTAACCCTAACCCTAACCCTAATCCTAATTCTAACATTAACCCTAACCCTAACCCTAATCCAAACCCTAAACCTAACCCAAACCCAAACACTAAACCTAACCCTAAACCTAACCCTAACACAAACCCTAACCCTAACCAAACCCAAAGCCTAACCTTAACCCTAACCCTAACCCTAACCCTAACCCTAACCCTAATCCTAACATTAACCCAAACCCTAACATTAACCCTAACCCAAACCCTAACACTAATACTAAGTATAACGCTAACCCTAAACCAAATACTAACCCAAACCCTAAGCCTAACCCTAATCCTAACCCTAACCCTAACCTTAACCCTAATCCTAAACCTAACCCTAACACTAAAGCAAACCCTAACCCTAACCCTAACCCTAACCCTAATCGTAACATTAACCCTAACCCTAACCGTAACCTTAACTCTACCCCTAACCATAACCAAACTCTAAACTTAACCCTAACCCTACCCCTAACCCAAACCCTAACCCTAACCCTAACCCTAACCCTAACCCTAACACAAACCCTAACCATAACCCTAACCCTAACTCTAAATCTAACCTTAACTCATACCCAAACCCTAACACTAACACTAACCCTAACCCTATCCCTTACCCTAACACAAACCCAAAACCTAACCCTAACCCTAAGCCTAACCCTAAACCTAACCCTAACACTAACCCTAACGCAAACCCTAACCCTAACACTAACCCTAACCCTAAACCTAACCCTATCCCTAACCCTAACCCAAACCCAAACCCTAAACCTAACCCTAAATCTAACGCTAACCGAAACCCAAACACTAACCCTAACCCTAACCCTAAACCTAAACCTAACCCAAAACCAAACCCTAACCCTAACCCTAACCCTAACCCTAAAACTATCCCTAAACCAAACCCTAACCCTAACGCTAAACCTAACCCAAACCCTAACCCTAGCCCTAACCCTAACCCTAACCCTGACTCTCATCCTAACATTAACCCTAACACTAAGCGTAAACCTAACCCAAACCCTAACCCTAATCCTACCTGTAAAGCTAACCCTAAAACAAATCCTAAACCTAACCCTAAACCTAACCCTAACCCTAATCCTAACCCTAACCCTAACCCATATTTAACCCTAACCCTAACCCTAATCCTAATCCTAACATTAACCCTAACCCTAACCCTAACCCTAACCCTAAACCTAAGAAAAACCCAAACACTAGCCCTAACCCTAAACCTAACACAAACCCAAAGCCTAACCCTAACCATAACCCTAAACCTAACCCAAAAACGAAGCCTAAACCTTACCCTAAACCTAACCCTAACACAAACCCTAACCCTAACCCAAACCCAAAGCCTAACCTTAACACTAAACCTAACCCTAAACCTAACGCTAACCCTAATCCTAACATTAACCCAAACCCTAACATTAACCCTAACCCAAACCCTAACACTAATACTAACCCTAACCCTAACCTTAACCCTAATCCTAAACCTAATCCTAACCCTAAACCAAACCCTATCCCTAACCCTAACCCTAACCTTAATCGTAACATTAACCCTAACCCTAACCGTAACCTTAACTCTAACCCTAACCATAACCCAAACTCTAAAGTTAACCCCAAACCTACGCCTAACCCAAACCATAACCCTAACCCTAACCCTAACACAAACCCTAACCATAACCCTAACCCTAACTCTAAATCTAACCTTCACCCATACCCAAACCCTAACACTAACACTAACCCTAACCCTATCCTTTACCCTAACCCAAAACCAAAACCTAACCCTAACCCAAACCCTAACCCTAAACCTAACCCTAACACTAACCCTAACCCAAACCCTAACCCTAACCCTAACCCTAAACCTAAACTTAACCCTAACCCTAACCCAAACCCAAACCCTAAACCTAGCGCTAAACCTAACCCTAACCCAAACCCAAACACTAATCCTAACCCTAACCCTAAACCTAACCCAAACCCTAACCCTAACCCTAACCCGTACCCAAATGAAACCCTAACCCTAAACCTAAACCTAACCCAAAACCAAACCCTAAACCTAACCCTAACCCTAACCCTAACCCTAAAACTAACAATAACCCAAACCCAAACCCTAACCCTAACCCTAACCCTAGACCTAGCCCAAGCCCTAACCCTAACCCAAATGAAACCCTAACCCTAAACCTATACCTTACCAAAATCCAAACCCTACCCCTAACCCTTACCCTAACCCTAACCCTAACACAAAACCTAACCCTAACGCTAAAACAAACCCTAACACTAATCCTAACCCTACACCTAAGGCTAACCCAAACCCAAACTCTAACACTAACACTAACCCTAACCCTAAACCTTAACCTAACCCAAACACAAACCCTAACCCTAACCCTAAACCTAAACTTTACCCTAATCCTAACCCTAACCCTAACCCTAAACCAAACCGAAACATAACCATAACCCAAACCCTAAACCTAAACCTAACACAAACACTAACCCTAAACCTAAACCAAACCCTAACCCTAATCCTAACCCTAAACCAAACCGAAACCATAACCATAACCCAAAACCTAACCCTAAACCTAACCCTAACCCTAACCCAAAACCAAACCCTAACCCTAAACCAAACCCTAACCCTAACCCAAACCCTAACCATAACCCTAACCCTAACCCAAATGCTAACCATAAGCCTAACCCTAACGAAAAACCATACCCTAAACCTAACCCTAAACCTGACCGTAACCCAAACCCAAACCCTAACCCAAACCCTAACCATAACCCTAACCCTAACCCAAATGCTAACCATAAGCCTAACCCTAACGAAAAACCATACCCTAAACCTAACCCTAAACCTGACCGTAACCCAAACCCAAACCCTAACCCTAAACCTAACCCAAACCCTAACCCTAAACCTAATCCTAACCATAACCCTAAACCTAATCCAAACCGTAACCCTAACAGTAACCCTAACCCTAATCCTAACATTAACCCTAAAACTAACCCTAAACATAACCCAAATCCTAAACCTAATCCTAATTATGACCCTAAACCTAGCCCTAACCCTAACCCTAACCCAAACCCAAACACTAACCCTAACCCTAACCCTAACCCAAACCCAAACCCTAAACCTAACCCTAAACCTAACGCTAACCCAAACCCAAACACTAAGCCTAACCCTAACCCTAAACCTAACCCAAACCCTAACCATAACCCTAACCCGTACCCAAATGAAACCTTAACCCTAAACCTAAACCTAACCCAAAACCAAACCCTAACCCTAACCCAAACCCAAACCCTAAAACTATCCCTAACCCAAACCCTTACCCTAACGCTAACCCTAACCCAAACCCTAACCCTAACCCTAACCGTAACCCTAACCCTGACTCTCATCCTAACATTAACCCTAACACTAAGCGTAAACCTAACCCAAACCCTAACCCTAATCCTATCTGTAAAGCTAACCCTAAAACAAATCCTAAACCTAACCCTAAACCTAACCCTAACCCTAATCCTAACCCTAACCCTAACCCATTTTTAACCCTAACCCTAAACCTAATCCTAATCCTAACATTAACCCTAACCCTAACACTAACCCTAACCCTAAACCTAAGAAAAACCCAAACACTAGCCCTAACCCTAAACCTATCCCAAACCGAAAGCCTAACCCAAACCATAACCGTAAACCTAACCCAAACACGAAGCCTAAACCTAACCCTAAACCTAACCCTAACACAAACCCTAACCCTAACCCAAACCCAAAGCCTAACCTTAACCCTAACCCTAACCCTAACCCTAACCCTAACCCTAATCCTAACATTAACCCAAACTCTAACATTAACCCTAACCCAAACCCTAACACTAATACTAAGTATAACGCTAACCCTAAACCAAATACTAACCCAAACCCTAACCCTAACCCTAATCCTAACCCTAACCCTAACCTTAACCCTAATCCTAAACCTAACCCTAACCCTAAACCAAACCCTAACCCTAACCCTAATCGTAAACTTAACTCTAACCCTAACCATAACCCAAACTCTAAACTAAACCCTAACCATACCCCTAACCCAAACCATAACCCTAACCCTAAACCTAACCCTAACACAAACCCTAACCATAACCCTAACCCTAATTCTAAATGTGACCTTCGCCCATAGCCAAACCCTAACACTAACACTAACCCTAACCTTATCCCTTACCCTAACCCAAACCCAAATCCTAACCCTAACCCTAACCCTAACCCTAAACCTAAACCTAACCCTACCACTAACCCTAACCCAAAACCTAACCCTAACCCTAACCCTAAACCTAAACATAACCCTAACCCTAACCCAAACCCAAACCCTAAACCTAACCCTAAACCTAACCCTAACCCAAACCCAAACACTAATCCTAACCCTAACCCTAAACCTAACCCAAACCCTAACCCTAACCCTAACCCGTACACAAATGAAACCCTAACCCTAAACCTAAACCTAACCCAAAACCAAACCCTAAACCTAACCCTAAACCTAACAATAACCCAAAACCAAACCCTAACCCTAACCCTAACCCTAAACCTAACCCAAACCCTAACCCTAACCCTAACCCAAATGAAACGCTAACCCTAAACCTAAACCTAACCCAAACCCAAACCCTACCCCTAACCCTAACCCTAACCCTAACCCTAACCCTAACACAAAACCTAACCCTAACGCTAAAACAAACCCTAACAATAATCCTAACCCTACCCCTAACCCTAACCCAAACCCAAACTCTAACACTAACACTAACCTAACCCTAAACCCTAAACTAACCCAAACACAAACCCTAACCCTAACCCTAAACCTAAACTTTACCCTAACCCTAACCCTAACCCTAAACCAAACCGAAACCATAACCATAACCCAAACCCTAAACCTAAACCTAACACAAACCCTAACCCTAACCCTAAACCAAACCCTAACCCTAATCCTAACCCTAAACCAAACCGAAACCATAACCATAACCCAAACCCTAACCCTAACCCTAACCCTAACCCTAACCCTAACCCTAACCCAAAACCAAACCCTAACCCTAAACCAAACCCTAACCCTAACCCAAACCCTAACCATAACCCTAACCCTAACCCAAATGCTAACCATAAGCCTAACCCTAACGAAAAACCAAACCCTAACCCTAACCCTAAACCTGACCCTAACCCAAACCCAAACCCTAACCCTAAACGTAACCAAAAACCTAACCCTAACCCTAATCCTAACCATAACCCTAACCCTAAACCAAACCGTAACCCTAACAGTAACCCTAACCCTAATCCTAACATTAACCCTAAACCTAACCCTAAACATAACCCAAATCCTAAACCTAATCCTAATTATAACCCTAATCCAAACACAAATCCTAACCCTAAACCTAACCCTAACCCTAACCGTAACCCAAACCCAAACACTAACCCTAAAGCTAACCCTAACCCAAACCCTAACCCTAAACCTAATCCTAACCCTAACCCTAACACTAACCCTAACCCTAAACCTAAGACAAACAATAACCCTAAACGTAACCCTTACCCTAACCCAAACCCTAACCCTAATCCTAAACCTAATCCTAACACTAACCCTAACCCTAACCCTAAAACTAATCCTAAACCTAACCCAATCCCTAACCCTAAACCTAACCCTTACCCTAACTCTAACCCTAACCCTAAACCTAACCCTAACCATAAACCTAACCCTAACACAAACCCTTACCCTAACCCTAAACCTAACCCTAACCCTAATCCTAACATTAACCCTAAACCTATCCCTAACCGAAACCCTAACCCTAATCCTATCTATAACCCTAACCTTAAACCAAATACTAAGCCTAACCCTAAACCTAACCCAAACAGTAACCCTAACCCTAACCCTAACCCTAAAACTAATATTAAATCTAACACTAAACCTAACCCTAACCCAAACCGAACCCTAACCCTAACCCTAACCCCTAACACTAACCCTAACCAAAAACATAACAGTAACCCTAAACCATTCCCTAACACTAACCGTAACCCTAACCCTAATCCTAACATTAACACTAACCCAAACCCAAAACCTAACCCTAAAGCTAACCCTAACCCAAACCCTAACCCTAAACCTAATCCTAACCCTAACTGTAACACTAACCGTAACCCTAAACCTAACCCAAACAATAACCCTAAACGTAACCCTTACCCTAACCCAAACCCTAACGCTAATCCTAAACCTAATCCTAACCCTAACCCTAACCCTAACCCTAACCCTAATCCTAAACCTAACCCAAACCATAACCCTAAACGTAACCCTTACCCTTACTCTAACCCTTACCCTAAACCTAACCCTAACCATAAACCTAAAACTAACACAATCCCTTACCCTAACCCTAACCCTAACCCTAATCCTAACCCTAATCCTAACATTAACCCTAACCCTATCCCTAACCGAAACTCTAATCCTAATCCTAACTGTAATCCTAACCCTAAACCAAATACTAACCCTAACCCTAAACCTAACCCAAACACTAACACTAACCCTAACCCTAAACCTAATACTAAATCTAACACTAAACCTAACCCTAACTCAAACCCAACCCTAACCCTAACCCTAACCCCTAACACTAACACTAACCAAAAACATAACAGTAACCCTAAACCATTCCGTAAAACTAAACGTAACCCTAACCCTAACCCTAACCCAAACCCAAACCCTAACACTAACCCTAACCCTAACCCTTATCATAACCCAAAACCAAACCCTAACACTAACCCTAACCCTACCCTAAACCTAACCCTAACACTAAACCTAACCCAAACCCTAACCCTAACCCTAAACCTAACCATAAACCTAAACCTAAACCTAACCCAAACCCTAAACATAACCCTAACCCTAAACCAAATGAAACGCTAAACCTAAACCTAAACCTATCCCAAACCCAAACCCTAAACCTAACCCTAAACCTAACCCTAACCCAAACCCAAACCTTAAACCTAAACCTAACACAAACCCTAACCCTAACCCAAAACCAAACCCTAACCCTAAACCAAACCCTAACCCTAACCCAAACCCTAACCATAACCGTAACCCTAACCCAAATGCTAAACATAAGCCTAACCCTAACGAAAAACCAAACCCTAACCCTAACCCTAAAGCTGACCCCAACTCACATCCAAACCCTAACCCTAAACCTAACCAAAACCCTAACCCTAACCCTAATCCTAACCATAACCCTAACCCTAATCCAAACCGTAACCCTAACAGTAACCCTAACCCTAATCCTAACATTAACCCTAAACCTAACCCTAAACATAAGCCAAATCCTAAACCTAATCCTAATTATAACCCTAATCCTAACACAAATCCTAACCCTAAACCTAACCCTAACCCTAACCCTAACACAAACCCAAACCCTAACCCTAAAGCTAACCCTAACACAAACCCTAACCCTAAACCTAATCCTAACCCTAACCCTAACACTAATCCTAACCCTAAACCTAACCCAAACAATAACCCTAAACGTAAACCTTACCCTAACCCAAAACCTATCCCTAATCCTAAACCTAATCCTAACCCTAACCCTAACCCTAACCCTAACCCTAATCCTAAACCTAACCCAAACCCTAACCTTAAACGTAACCCTTACCCTTACTCTAAACCTAACCCTAAACCTAACCCTAAACATAAACCTAACCCTTATCCAAACCCTTACCCTAACACTAACGCTAACCCTAATCCTAACATTAACCCTAACCCTATCCCTAACCGAAACCCTAACCATAATCCTAACTATAACCCTAACC
>JAJHUQ010000041.1:1160000-1162500 GCA_035773235.1 Eospalax fontanierii | reverse complement strand
ACCATAACCATAACCCAAACCCTAACCCTAAACCTAAACCTAACCCTAACCCAAAACCAAACCCTAACCCTAAACCAAACCCTAACCCTAACCCTAAACCAAACCGAAACCATAACCATAACCCTAACCCTAACCCAAATGCTAACCATAAGCCTAACCCTAACGAAAAACGAAACCCTAACCCTAACCCTAAACCTGACCCTAACGCAAACCCAAACCCTAACCCTAAACCTAACCCAAACCCTAACCCTAACCCTAATCCTAACCATAACCCTAACCCTAATCCAAACCGTAACCCTAATAGTAATCCTAACCCTAATCCTAACATTTACCCTAAATCTAACCCTAAACATAACCCAAATCCTAAACCTAATCCTAATTATAACCCTAATCCTAACACAAATCCTAACCCTAAACCTAAACCTAACCTTAACCCTAACCCAAACCCAAACACTAACCCTAAAGCTACCCCTAACCCAAACCCTAACCCTAAACCTAATCCTTACCCTAACCCTAACACTAACCCTAACCCTAAACCTAACCCAAACAATAACCCTAAACGTAACCCTTACCCTAACCCAAACCCTAAGCCTAATCCTAAACCTAATCCTACCGCTAACCCTAACCATAACCCTAACCCTAATCCTTAACCTAACCCAAACCCTAACCCTAAACATAACCCTTACCCTTACTCTAACCCTAACCCTAAACCTAACCCTAACCATAAAATTAACCCTAACACAAACCCTTACCCTAACCCTAACCCTAACCCTAATCCTAACATTAACCCTAACCCTATCCCTAACCGGAACCCTAACCCTAATCCTAACTATAACCCTAACCTTAAACTAAATACTAAGCATAACCCTAAACCTAACCCAAACACTAACCCTAACCCTAACCCTAAAACTAATACTAAATCTAACACTAAACCTAACCCTAACCCAAACCCAACCCTAACCCTAACCCTAACCCCTAACACTAACCCTTACCAAAAACATAACAGTAACCCAAAACCATTCCCTAACAATAACCGTAACCCTAACCCTAATCCTAACCCTAACCCTAACCCAAACCCTAACCCTAAAGCTAACCCTAACCCAAACCATAACCCTAAACTTAATCCTAACCCTAACCGTAACACTAACCCTAACCCTAAACCTAACCCAAACAATAACCCTAAACGTAACCCTTACCCTAACCCAAACCCTAACGCTAATCCTAAACCTAATCCTAACCCTAACCCTAACCCTAACCCTAACCCTAATCCTAAACCTAACCCAAACCCTAACCCTAAACGTAACCGTTACCCTTACTCTAACCCTTACCCTAAACCTAACCCTAACCATAAACCTAAAACTAACACAATCCCTTACCCTAACCCTAACCCTAACCCTAACCCTAACCCTAATCCTAACATTAACCCTAACCCTATCCCTAATCGAAACCCTAACCCTAATCCTAACTGTAACCCTAACCCTAAACCAAATACTAACCCTAACCCTAAACCTAACCCAAACACTAACCCTAACCCTAACCCTAAACCTAATAGTAAATCTAACACTAAACCTAACCCTAACCCAAACCCAACCCTAACCCTAACCCTAACCCCTAACACTAACACTAACCAAAAACATAACAGTAACCCTAAACCATTCCGTAACACTAACCGTAACCCTAACCCTAACCCTAACCCTAACCCAAACCCAAACCCTAACACTAACCCTAACCCTAACCCTTACCATAACCCAAAACCAAACCCTAACCCTAACCCTAACCCTAACACTAAACCTAACCCTAACACTAACCCTAACCCAAACCCTAACCCTAACCCTAACCCTAACCCTAACCCTAAACCTAAACCTAACCCAAACCCTAAACATAACCCTAACCCTAAACCAAATGAAACCCTAAACCTAAACCTAAACCTAACCCAATCCCAAACCCTAAACCTAACCCTAAACCTAACCCTAACCCAAACCCAAACCTTAAACCTAAACCTAACACAAACCCTAACCCTAACCCAAAACCAAACCCTAACCCTAAACCAAACCCTAACTCTAACCCAAACCCTAACCATAACCGTAACCCTAACCCAAATGCTAAACATAAGCCTAACCCTAACGAAAAACCAAACCCTAACCCTAACCCTAAACCTGACCCCAACTCAAACCCAAACCCTAACCCTAAACCTAACCCAAACCCTAACCCTAACCCTAATCCTAAACATAACCCTAACCCTAATCCAAACCGTAACCCTAACAGTAACCCTAACCCTAATCCTAACATTAACCCTAAACCTAACCCAAAACATAACCCAAATCCTAAACCTAATCCTAATTATAACCCTAATCCTAACACAAATCCTAACCCTAAACCTAACCCTAACCCTAACCCTAACACAAACCCAAACCCTAACCCTAAAGCTAACCCTAACACAAACCCTAACCCTAAACCTAATCCTAACCCTAACCCTAACACTAACCCTAACCCTAAACCT